>ML685932.1:2285597-2297883 GCA_007922175.1 Pelusios castaneus | reverse complement strand
TTCATGAATTTCTCTTGTGTTTAATAGATCCATTTATAAAACATAGATCTCTATTGATTCCTGAGGAGAATGTACATTAATGTACTCCATTGTCCACATTGCCAGAGAAAGATTTATATGTGTTTTCTGTGTAAAATGCTGACCTGCAATTGAATCAACAATCAAGCTACATTACATTTAGCAGGAATCTATTTCTTTCTATCTATGACCTACAAAAGACTATGATTCAAGTTCATCCCTGGAGAAAGAGGGTTAAGATTCACATTCTGGCCAACCAGAATTGAACCTACCTGGGCCATAGCTAAATTTGCAGGGGAGGATGAAAATCAACCTAGAAAAAGCAACTAAAGAAGCTCATTTATTGGAATTGAAATATTTCCTCCGCACTGCTGTCTCTGATTTATGATAGACTAGCTTCAAAGGTCAGGAAGTTCTGACGCCTACCCAAAGCTCATTACTTTGAAGTCACTTTAAAATCTCTCCAAGTCTAGAAGAGACTGCCTCTCAAGTTTTACCATCCTGAAAACTTTTCAGTTTCCATTTGTGAAACCGGCTTGTGCAATTATTCCCATGCAAACATCTTTAAAAGAAGAACTGCAAATTATTTGAAAATTCAAGGAAGAGTCTGGTGAAGGCAGATAACCATGAGATCTTATAAACAATCACATGGGATTGCAATAAAATAGTATTTACAGATCTCTCATGTGTCTGAAAAATTTTCCTCAGTGTAAAACTATTCCTAGGAATTCAGCAACTCTGTATACTGGGAATGATTAGTAAAAGCTTAGGGAAGGTGCTCTGAATAACTTTGTTACCCAGGTAGAATTTTGGTAGCAGGGAAATGACCTTTGGATTTTTCAAGCATTATCAGATTATAGAGAAGGCTGAAATGTACAAGACACCCAAAAATGGAAACTGAAAATAAGCATATCAGGCTAACCAACAAAAAACACTATTAGCTAATGAGATTAGACAGGGCCCTGTCCAGCACTAGTTAATCATACAATCTTCCCAATGCACCTGCACTAACAGGGCACTTGACTGTAACTGATGGAGAAAAATGGTACTGCAGAACCAGATGCTTATCTATATAACTAAACCACAGTTGTATATATGCACAGCGGGACGTGGACGCAGCTCCTGCGTGCGCATATAACTGATACAGCTATACGCGTGCAGCAGCTGAATCCACGTCCAGGCCGTGCATAAGCCTGTGGATTAGATAGCTTGTGCGCATGGCTGCCCTCCCGCCCACCCAGCGGCTCTCTTACACGAATTCCCGCCCAGCGGCTATAAGGAAATTTTTGATTAAATCTTTTCAATTCACCATTTCGTGATTTTGTGGTTTTTAATTTGCATAATTTTACCCTTTGAACTCCAATGTTTTTCTTACTTATGAGTGCAGAAACTCAGGACACTCCACCCTCCATCATTTCTCATCCCTGAAAAGTTTGGAGTAACCACTAAGTGATTACCATTCTTCAATTTGCGATTCTTTAGAGAATCGGGGGTTTACTGGTACTTTATAGAAAGGAATGAACTTGATAACGTCAGTGGGCCAGATCCTGATCTCCTGAACTGCAAATTCTTACTGAAGACAATGGAAATTTTGATTGATCAGGGCTATATTTTCCAGAGCCCAGCATTCATGATTGTGGCATGATTTTCCAAAGAGTTTAGCTCACATTTAGGTTCCTAAATGTGAGCTATTTAAAAAAAGATCTTGGTTAATTGTGTATACAAAGCTCATTTGAAATTTCCAGGTTGAAAGATGCAGAATTTGGCCCAGTGGAACAGATACTGTTCTCCATCACAGATGTGCAAAGGGGACATTAAACTAGTTTAACTAGATAGCTGAGATTTCCCCTGGCATGGAGGAATCTCTCTGTATCATAGAACTGGCTTAAGATTCCAGGCATACTGGAAAAACTTGGCTACAATCCTCTTGCTGGTGAGAGTCAGTTTGGCTCCACTGATTTCTGGGGAACATGCTGGTTTACACCAGCTTAATATCTGGCCTCTTTATTTTAATCTTTTTCTAAACAAGTGTTGTGGCCGTGTGTGATTCGGCTATACAACTGGAGCTCTTTGCGGGGCTGTACTTTAGAGGTGGATGCAATTTTCCCTCAATGAAATTTCTATATCATTTTTGGATTTTTCAGTGTGAACACCACTGTAGACCTGTGAGAGGCTGTAGTAGACTATTCTTCACTCATTGAATCTGGTTCTTCTCTGGCTCCCACAATATATAACACTGTGCTTCTAAATAAGAACAGCATACTGATTAAAGCAGATCTTTGCTTCAATCATCAGTGAGGATGATGTGAATCCAAACTGGCAAGTTCAATCAAAGTTAACCTGGAGAGTATACATTTTTATTATGATTCAGATCCCTGAAACTTGGATCCCTGAAATAATTGACAAAGAAGTGGCATTTGTGTATAGAAGTCAATACTGCTGAATGGATAGAACCATGCCATTTACACTCTGAAGATGTAGAAATTAACTTGTCATGAATGTAACAAATATAACCACCACTATGGGAAAAAATGAACAAGGCAAATAATGAAAGAAGAATAGAGAGTTCACAGGCTTTCTTATTACTTTCTGATATTCTAGGATTATCTTTTGGCAGCATCTTCAACAAGGCCATAAAAACCATGTCTGCAATGTAAAACATCAGTGAATTCTCTCTGTACCTGCTTTTAAAAATTGTTCTTTGATTGAATCCGCAGGGAACTTGAAGGCAAGAAAATGTGCTCTGTACGATGAAATACTTAAATAAGATTGCACTGAGGACAGGATCCGCATGTGTAGCACTCACACACTGGAGGAATGCAGTTGCACGTCAAACATTTCAAAACACTAGGAAAAAAATAATAAACTCAAGCCAAGTCCTGGAATAAACCTTCTGGGACCAAATGAGAAATTGCCACCAAATGAAAGTGTTACAGAGAAAACAGATGGAAAATAAGAGAGGAACCTTGGCAAATCAAATGACATGTTTAAAAGGGCAAAACATTAATATTACCTGAAGAATTGATAAAATGTGTCATTTTAAAAGATGCACTAAAGCAAAGAAATCATGAAATGCATTATGACTATGAAAGAGAAGATGGGAGCGAAAAAAAGTCACCCACAGCATCCTTCTATAGACATTTCCAGCATCAGAGAAATCAAATTTTATTTTGTATATGACTATAAAGAAAGATGTGTTATTGCTCTGAAAAAATTTTAAAAGCTGTACAAGAATGATGGAATGTGATGTATAGGCATTTAAATGATTTGTTCAGTCTGGCCAGGTAAAACTTACTGAGACCAATGGTTGTGTTTTGTGTTCAGAATATGTTCCTAAATGTATTTCCTAAGCTTTCTTCCTGGATTGTGCATGCTGTAAAATTTGTGTGATTTTCTATTCACTTTATTGGTGCACTTTGAGCATATACGAGCAAGGGTCAGGGGCTGGAGATATCTAGCATGTATCTATGGGCAAATTGAATATGAAAACAAATTAACTGAGGTCCTTTCATTATTCCATTACCTACTGGTTATTTACTTATGGGATTTTTTCTGAAATTAAGCTCCAATCACACTGTCCACATAAGTAGTTTAGGATGAGATTAAAATTAAGTTTCTCAAATATGTGCTGAATTTAAATTTTGTATTTTCACGTTAAAGGAACAATAGAGGGCTTGATCCCTCAAACCTTATTCACACAACACTCCCATTGAAAGCACCATTTTGTTTGAATAAGCATTGCATGAGCAGATCCGCACTTTTTCAGGATTAAAAATGGTGTATGCTGTTCACTGTATGGTGGGTACAAATTCAATCATTTTATTTTTTTACTCTTCATCACTAGTTATTTGATTCACCAGGTTTAATGGGCACTACCATGATGAGCGGAGCATAAAAACATGACTGGGGTCTGAATGTGAAAATGACTATTCTGCTCTCACAAATGGAAAATGAAAATTCAGACAAGAAATCCCCATGTTTCCTAAAAATGAGTCTCTCAGCTGGCTACCTAGAGGTGATAGGATGACACCACCTTCCAAAGCTACTATCTTGTCCTATTAGAATAATAATGGTCAAAAATTTTAAAAGATGAAAAAGTAGTGGTTCTTAAAACTGTATAAAAAAAATTCTCGGGATGAAGGGAGAGCCGTCAAAAAAATCTTAAAGTTAAATGTTATTAGTGTCCTCATCATGGTTAGTGATGAGCAAGCCTCAAAGGTATAACTTTCATGCGAGTCTCAGCTATCCTGGAGCCAGAGAATGGCACTAGGTTGGGTAAATTCCAGAGGGGGAGCCGTGTTAGTCTAGTTCAGCAAAAACAAACAAGGAATCCCGTGGTACTTTTAAAGACTTAGAAATGTAATACATAAATTCATTAGTCTTTAAAAGTGCCACAGGACTCCTTGTTTGTTAGGTTGGGTAAGATACATTTCTCAAAACCTGGATGCTTCTTCAAAATTTGTCCAAGACACTTGAGTATGCAAAATGTGACTGGGGATGTCACAAAATCAGGTTTTTGCAAAAGTAATTTTAGCATTTCTGTTTCTGGTCCTAGCTGGGAACCAAAAATGTATTCATATAATTTGGGGCTATAAAAGGAGTTGGGTTGGCGTTTGTAAAAATGAAGTAGTATTCAACAGAGCAGGTGTTTATTTTTTCATCCCAACCACAGTGAGAGTCATAGTTTGCCTGAAATTTAGCGCACACTCTTCCCCTCATTTGCAATCTTTGCACACAGAGCCAGAAGCAAAGGCGTATGCTGATTACTAGAACTGCCTCATCCTCCCAGGACAGTCCTCTCAGCTAGCATTAAAAAATGACTTTGTGGGAGCTCAGCTCATGCTTGGATTAAGAATATAGGGTATTTGGCAAATAGAAAAATTTAGGTGGATGAGAACAAACAAAAAAGATTGAGTCCTCGTGAAGAATAATCTGTTGTCACTGATAACAAACATTAGGCAAAATACAAAGAAGAAAATTCTGAGTTCAAATGAAGGACCTTGGTATTCACATCAAAAGCAAGAAAACCGGAACCTACAGAGCCTGACACCTGTGCCATACTGCAAAAACAACATTAAATAATAATCATTCTTGCTGCTAACTTCCCAACCCCAATTACTTTGGCTCGGCTTTTAGTCAAGCGTCATTTTCTGGTGGTGAGGGCACTGGATCAGGAGGCCTGGGGTTTCTTCCTGACTCTGCCACTTTGGGGAAGTCACTTCCTCCAATGTGTGCCCCTGTATCTCCTCCCAGCCTTTCCTGACATAGACTGTAATTTCTCCAGGGCCGTGATAGTGTCTCACTAGGTGTTTGTTTCCCCCAGTGTGTAGCACCAGACCTTAGTCTTGGTTCGGTTCTCTAGATGATACTGTAGCATAAATAAAATTAATAATTTCCTGATTATAGCATTTCATGGATACCGTCCCTTCCAGATATTGTGCAGACTATGTTCCTTCTCATTCATGGACATGCAACAACCCCCGTGCACACTATAGCAATTGTTTCTATGACGAGGTGACATCAGGAAAGCATCCTCCGGGTCACCAACTTTCTTTCATTCAGTTTACTGGCTATAGGTGGCGAGGAGGAGCCAGAACCCCATAGACCAGCGACCACAAGTTGCAAAACTCTGGGTTAATTAAAAATCACCACCATTCTCCACCTTTAATTTACTTCATTAAAAGAGAAACAAGAGAGAAGCCAGTTCCAGAGGGGGAGCCATGTTAGTCTAGGTCAGCAAACCAAACAAGGAGTCTTGTGGCACTTTGAAAAACTAACAGATTTATTTTGACCTGAAAGCCTCCTACCCAGGAAGTACCTTCTTCCCTTAACCCCAGCCTTCCTTGGTGTAATCCATCCAATGAATGCATTTGGCAGTGGTGCACTCTGTGTGGAAGCCGCCTGGTTCAGATCACTCTGAAATTGGATACTTGGCTCTTTTATATACTAGATATACCCCAGTCAATGAGCTGGCTTCCTTGTTGCTTTACACATTATTACAGAAAGGTTTTGGTCAAGACAGAGGAACAAGACTCCAGGAAGAATGAGAAGGGCATGGAGTGAGATTGCAGTGATGTCACAGAAAACTGGTACAATGGACAAACTCTATTCATTGAAAGATGCCCAGTGGCAAAGCAAACACCGAAGGATTCCAGCTGTGCTTTCTTTGTGTCCAGATGAGAAAATGTCAGTAATAAAGTATCTGGGGTTCATACAGAATCTTGCAGCCCAACGATCCCCTGTGCTGCAGGTTCCCTAATGGGATAAGGGGGTACAGCAAACCTCTTCTCCAAACAGCTGTTGGGAAAGATGTCAACCTAGTGCTTGTGGGGGGAGAACCAATTCTTCCCTAATGACGCATCATGGGCCCCAAAAGCATAACCTGCTGGCTAAATGGCATAGCTTGTCCTTCACTTTCTGTCATCAACTTCCATGATAATTCTGCATGGGACAAGATTAGAAAATACACCTCGCCGGTCCACAGTACAGACCAGAGAAGGGAATTTTGTCTTACTTACAACGCAAATAGGCATAAACTATCAAAGAATACATGGGCGCTCTTACCTCAATTCTTGATGCTCAAGTGCCCACATCACAGACTTATGCTACTTGGCCATCCCAGAAGATAGTCTGAGGGCCGATTGTTCATAGATGCAAAAGTCCCTCTTGTCCTTAGAGGGGATGTATATAGGAATATACATAGTATAGTATATATGTATATAGGAAACTTGCATTGTGGTTTCCTGTTTTGTAGCTTTTCTGTGACTAGAAGACTTCAGTTGATTCTCCCCTGCCTTGTATTTCGTGCTGCCACTTATAACACTGCAAAATACTACTTTTTCAGAAATAAGAGTATTTTACTGACACTTCGCACATACTTCTCACCAGTGCAAATAGACCAGGCAGGGTGAAAGGTAACATCAAGCCATTTTGTTTTACTAGTAATACTGAATATTTATATTAGGGAAGAAACCAAAGTCACCAATTAAGATCAGGGCTCCTGTGTATTAGGCATAGTAGGAAACATATAAAAGAGAAAATTCCTGTCCAGAAAGAGGTACTATCTAACTTTCAGGGTTCTGAATCCAGACGGTATCATGAATACCAAATCCAGATTCACATAATAGTCAAATATATATTTTAACATATGGTGTATTTATTTTATGATGTTTAGTTTTTAATCTTTTTACAAAAAAGTTATTTGCATATTTATTCTAAAACCCCACATTATTCTGTAAAAGTTTTATTACTAATTATACAATTAATTTATTATCTAGCAAAAAGCAATAAATAACTGTAAGTGGTTTTTGCAAATCTGGGATTTAATCAAAAGAATTGCTTGATTCAAACACTCCTTTTCATCCCTGATTCTTTACCACACAATCTTCCTGCTAGCGCTCATCATGGAGCAATTGTGTAATTAGGAATAAATTGCCTTTGAGAGTGACACCTTTTTTCCTGTCTCAGAAGTATAAATGGTCTGACTATTTTTTTTTGTCAGTGTGCTACAGTTGTTTTCAAAGACAGATAGCGAAGAGACTGCAGATACAATGTTGGAATAATTGCATTTAATGCGTTTGCTAACAAAAGAATGAATCACACGCACTTTTCTTTCTCTTGGAAACTTTGTGATTTCCACTACTCCCTGGGCTTTGAATTGACATTAACAATGCTCTGCGGCAGCACAGTGCTCAACGGGGATCGATTCCAGCAGTTTACCTAAACTCATGTCTGCAGTGCTCCGGCATCCTTTTACTGCCCAATCAAATTAAGCATCCTGCAGAAAATGGAATTAAGACTGAGGAAATGGAAAGACCTGACGTCAGAAATGAGGTGGGCTTAATGGAAAGGGCTGCTTTATTGATAAGAGTTTGCTGGCTCCTGTTTAAAAACCAGGCATACAGAAGCTACAGGGTTCTTCTGCCCTGTAATTATATATTTATAAAGGAACAAGTGGCAAGTGCAGCCAGAGTCTACTGCAACATCCATTTTCAGGGCAGCTAATAGGTAAGATGTAGTGTTTTGACTGTGGTAAGAAAGCAGTGATGGGGTTTAAATGGATTTATTCAAATTGGATGCTTAATGAGTTTATAGAATATTCAAGTTCCAAGACTTCCCTTTTGGGCATAGATTTTAGAGCAACGGGGAAATATGCTTTCTATAAATCCAGCCATCTACCTGTTCCCCTTTTAATAACTCGGTAAGCGTCAAGACTTTGCTGTTGGGCATAGCTGAGAGTAAGCGTGCCGGAGAGGGTAACTGGGAAACGGAATGATTTACCTGAAGCATATAGCATCATTATTTTCAAAACACTTTTGTGACAAAAATCATCCAGCCTTGCTCAGCCCAGAAAAAAAGAGGAAATTCATCAAAGGAAATAATCTTGTAATAACCTGAACAAACAAACACTTACACCTGATCAATCTGCCCATTGGAAAGGTGGATAAACTAAACTCTGCAGCCTGTTAATTAGAATTGCTTTTCATACCAGTAAAATGCAGTCTCCTCTGGGGTGGGGAAGGAGAGCTGTTGAACCGCAAAAATCAACACTCTACAGTCGTTCAGAGCAGGAAGGGGAGAGGAATATTGTAGATCTGAGAAAACCACAGTGAACAAGGAATGTAGTCTGTATCTGAGGCCCTGAGTTCAGTTCTTGGCTCTGCTACTGACTCCCCTCTGACTTTGGGCCAGTCACTTAATCCCTCTGTGCCTCAGTTTTCCATCTGTGAAATGGGGATATTAGTACTTCCTGTCGCCTACCACTTTGCCCAAGTGTATCCTTGGAAGGCTCTTCTGAAATAACTATACGGGTGTATTATACTATCAAATCACCCCTACTGTGGGTGTCGCTTATAATGGCAAAACTGCTCTTTCATTAATGCAGTTTACTCTAGTCTTCCTTCCCCAGCCCCAGAACCCCAGAAAAATAAGCTAAGGTGGCAAAAGCGGAGTTTGGCTGCTAGAACTGGGCACAACTATGTCCAGTCACAATCACAGCTCACCTCATCCCTGCCCGAAATAGCTACGCTGCAGAGCTGTGTAATGGGGATCTGGTGGAGGGCTGGCTGGTCTGTAAGGGTGTGTCTCCACCGCACCTGGGAGTGAGGCCAGCTCTGCAACGGTGAGTGCAAATCTGTCTACCTGGGCTAAGAGCCTAGCTCCCTCTTGCAGCATACGTGTGATCTAATCTCTTTGAGACAAAGAAAGCCTCTCACTATGTGTTTGTACAGCGCTCAGTGTAGAGCATGACCTCTAAATGCCAGCAGGACATAAATAATAAGCACACTATGTCATGTAAACCACTTGACACGCATCCCCCACAATATATCTCAACAGTTACAAATGTTTGAATTACTCACAGCACCCACATTCCTTGCTCTGTTCTGTTCCGGTTACAAAAGAATGGCCTCCTGCTCTAGAGAAGGACAGGCGGGGCAAAGGAATCTCTCTTCTATTGGCCAAACTTCTGTTAATGGAAGAGACAAGCTTTAGAGCCTGTGCTGAGCTCTTCTTCACATCTGGGCCTTGGTGTGCAAAGCAGTAGCCTTAGTCAAGCAGGAGATCCTACGGGATGAGAATCCTTCTGGGCCTTGGTGTGCAGAGCAGTAGCCTTAGCCAAGCAGGAGATCCTACGGGATGAGTATCCTTCTGGGCCTTGGTGTGCAGAGCAGTAGCCTTAGCCAAGCAGGAGATCCTACGGGATGAGTATCCTTATGTGCATTAAGCATTTCTAGCCTAGCAAGCAAAGGGACCGTTCTCCCAAGAGGAGGTGCTGTACTGTATTGTGCAGCGGTGGTCGCCCTGCCAAGGGTTCTATGTTCTCATCCTCTCTGAGAGCAGAAAACGAGAGGCTCGCATACAGCAATGGGAAATTAGGGAAAGCAGGTGTTTGTCGTAGTTCATGCCTGCCTGGCGGTATCTTATAGGGACCTGGAAGCATGTCTTCACATTTCATAATGGATGAGATGTAAAGCTAATTTTAAAAGCCAAGTATTACCCTGAAAGTGTTTCATTTTATCTCTGTATAAAAGCTGCTTTCCACATCCATCCTGTGTTGCTCCACAGCAGCGCTAAAAGTCCTGGGAAATAATTTATGAGGAATGCATTAGAAGAAATATGTACTTATAGCTTTTGTAAACACCTGTTTCAGATGCCTAACATTAACTCAGTTATCTATCATTTATTGGATCACAGATGAACAAACTGTTGGCTGACAGCCAGTGTGCCTGCTACAGTTCCAGAGAAATCTTGCTTGTCTCTGAAATATTAAAATATGAGGAGATCAATATAGATTTACAAACGGAGTAAGTTGTAAAGATAGATATAGACAGAGGTGATATATAGTGTGATATGTGCATTTTAGGTCAGGACAATCTGCCATGGAAATGGGCCAGCAGATTGTATTGTGGTAGCACCTTAGAGACGGACAAAGGCTATGGGAAAGGAAGTATTAGGATGTCCATTTTACAAATAGGGAACTGAGAAAGAGAGATTTGGTGAACCTCCAAGCAGGAGCCCAAAGGAAACCCGGATGAGGCAGCTCTCTGGAATCCCAGTCCAGTGACTTAGCCACCAGAACAAATTCTTCCTCTTATTGTTTGTGTGTGTTTTGTATCCAGCCTACGTACCACAGTAGTGGGCACATTAGAAGTGAGACAGTGAACAGATGTATAAATGGGTACCTGGGGCCAGTTTCAAGTTGTTTAGAAAGGCTTCATATTCCTTTCCCAATCAGCTAAGCAAAGTCACCTTGTTTGTACATCTCTCCTAGCAACCTTGCTTTATATTGTTAAGAACTAACTTCCAAAGCCAAATTTCAGCATATAAACTGTGTTGCTTGTTTTCGGATGTCATCATTTAGAGAGTATTCAAGGGAATTGTAAAACAGGACTCGCTTTATGATGTGGATGAAGCTGGCACTGAATCCTAAATCATTTGGATACCGCATGTTTAAATTGTGTCAGTGACACTGAGTGAGCAGAAATACGAGCTTCTCGGTGTAAGAGACGGTTTTGGTTGAGTGATCCATCGAGTGGCCTCCCTATAAACCTAGGCACAGCACTGTGGATTTTATGACAACTTCTGTCAGCCTTACAGGATTTCACAAGCATTTCCAGCTGAGCCTAGTTAGCAGGTATGAAAAGTATGAATTCCCATTATCTTTCAGAGACTTAATTTTGGTAACGTAAGAAAACTATCTGAAAGATTATGTCACATTCTCTGTGGAACCTGATATTTAGTGAAGCTCTCCGATCTCTGAGAGTGACAGCTCATGGGCAACCATCCAGCTTTTCCTTGGCTTTATTTTGAAAAGAACAGTCCCTCTTTCTCTGCCTCCTACTTCCACCTCCAGGTAGCTTTGCTCTCCTCTGGTCCCACCCAGAATGTGCAAATAGACCATGGAAATCAGGTGCAGTACTTCTGATTTGAGGAACCTCCATCACTGCAGTCCAGCAAAGATCTTGGGCTATGTCTACACTAGAAAAAGTTAGGTCAACCTTATTAAGTCAACTTAACAAAGTGGTTACGCTGAACGGGGACTTAGTAAGTTGACCTAACTGCCCATAAGTCGACTTAATAAAGTTGACTTAAGGGTTAATCCATGTCCACACTGTGCTTAAGTCAACCTAAGGAGTCAACTTAAGGGTTAGGTCGACCTAACTGGTGGTTCTTACTAAGTCGACTTAAGGAATTTCTTAAGTTGACTTAAGGAATTTCTTAAATCGACTTAATGAAATTCCAGTGTGGACAGGGAGTAATTTAGGTCGACTTAAGGCCAGTGTGGACATACTCTTAGTATTGTACTGCAGAAAGGATGCTGGAGACAGGTAGTACATAGTCCGACTTGAATTGGATTCAATGTATTTCTGTTTTGGTTTGTCCATCATTTCCCCAAATACTCCTTTTCTCCAGGTACCTCAGCACTGCTTCCCATGCTCAGACACAGACTTGAACAAAACTGTACCTCTGCATCCCTCCAAAAGGATGTGGTAGGACAAAACTTGGAAGGAGGATCTTTATTCAGACTTATTCAGAGAGAGGGGTGGGTGATTGCTTCTAGATGAATGCAAGAGGTTTTATTACATAAGACTTTATCCTAAAGGGCCATCAGGTCAACAGCTAACAAAGGAGAAGTGTAGGGGCATTATAAGAGCTTGCCAGCCATGAGGAAAAATGATGAACATCTTAGCAAGTATCGGAATAGCTAGGAAACATCTGCAATGGCTTTCTTTCTTTCTTTCTTTCTTTCTTTCTTTCTTTCTTTCTT
>ML685932.1:2252920-2285497 GCA_007922175.1 Pelusios castaneus | reverse complement strand
CCCCCCCCCCCCCCCCCCCCGAAAGTGCATTTTAAAAAAATAAATCAATGCAGAGAGAATTCCCCTGGCTTCTCTGCACGGTGAGTTTATCATTGGACTGAACAGTCTGCTATTCCCTGCTGCCTCTTCCCACTAATCCTGCACCAAACAATCACACAGTTTTCCATTTGACTGGATGGTAGCAGAGCCTAGGGTTTCTGGTGTGGCATGCTGTTGCCTCACACCCTCCCTTTGACATTCCCTTTTCCTCTTCAGTGTAATTTTTACAGTCAATGACACCACTTGACAGTTCTGGTTCTGGGTATCTCTTGCTAGGCATTCATTGCTTTTTGGGAGATTTGCTGTCTTCCCTAAGCAAATGGATATTTGTATCTAGATCAAGTGAAAATGCAAGCTAGAGGAGAATAAACATTGATTATGCTAAATTTCCCAGGTTCCCCTCCTGACTCCTTTATTATCTCAAGGCTCACTCTTCTCCCCATCTCTCATCAAGGGAGAAAACGTTGGGAGAGGTAAGAATCTCCTAAGCTTCCAGTTGCCTCTAGAGGTAAAAGTTAGAGAAGAATGATGGTTTTCTGGTATAGCCACTAGATCTGCCCCGATGTCCTATGCCTTACTGGGCAAGCTACTTAGAATCATGTGCCACAATTTCCTATCTGTAAAATGTCAGTTTTTTAACTGTCATATGTAGTTAGATTGAAAGCTGTTCCATGAGAGGCTGCCTTTCCCTAAGGCCTGGTCTACACTGCCAGTAGCTGTTAATAGGAGAGATGAAAGCTATGTATTGTAGCTTGCGTGTCTTCTATTGGCTTATTTATGTTCCCTTACCATGGCATCTCCACTGTGCTGCATTGACAAGAAATGCCCTCCAGTCGACGCAACGCTACACTTTTCGGGGCCTGGGGGTTGGATTTATTGCCTTGATCAGAGAGCACTTCTGGGATCAATTGAGTGGATCTCCACTCCCCATTCTATTGATTCCACTGCATTGATCCATGTGTCCCTGACTGTGTACACTTTCCCTGAGTGTTTGTACAGTGCCTCGCACAACAGGGCCCTGGTCTCATTTGCAGCCTCTAGATGCTACTGGAATACAACTAATAATAAAATAAAAGTTACACATTTTTCTATGAAAGTCTGGGATGATTCTCCTTACATTGGATGCTCTTCCTGGCAAAGACTGTATTTCCCTTTTTTTGTACAAAAATCTCCCATCCTGGATAGCATCCCGATCCTGGCCAGGGTTTCCGGGGATGACCATAGAATGAATGTTAACTAATGTTAGTGTTTGGAATCTCCACTTGTATCAGCTGGCCTCCTTTTGACCTACACTTGGTTAACGGGATCACAGTTAATTCGTCAGGGTGGGCTGTCATTTCCTGAGTCCTTCATTACTGCAATGTAACTAATTCACAGCAGAAGGAAGCAAGAAAAGAGAAAGCTTTTGTGGGATAGTGGAGCATTAAGGGAGGTGACTGAAAGGCATATTCTTTTTGGCTCAAGCCTAATGGTTGACTGCACTGATGCTTTCAAAGATGGTTCGGTGGGTGGATAGGCAGAAATCTCCTACCAGTTTTCAGGTGCCTGTTCTTTAGCATGAGTATACACTGAACAATTGGCATCAGCCCTGATTGTGTGCTTCTGGCTGGTCCTAAAGCAAGCCAGGAAGAGGCTTGAAAAGAAAGTCAAACGTGATGAGTTCAGTGAGGAAATGTACAAGAAGCGATTACTGCCTTAGCATTCTCTGACTTACTTCCTTCTGACCTTGGCGAGACAAGAAATGGTCCTTCTTCTACTGCCCCCAATTCCCCAAATAGATGGCTATCACTTCGCAAACAAAGCCTGCATCCATAGTCCAATTTTGAAGTCTGTTAAGACTGTCTGCCCTTCATTTAAATTCCTTCTCCTGTCAAAGTGATGGTGACATTAACAAGCGAGCTCAGAGGGGGGCTTTGTGCCAATTAACAATTTCTCGTTAGCTTAATTAGGGGACACATGTTTTTAATCACAGCTAAGAATGTGGAGTGATTGAAGAATTGATTCTCAGCATTTGAAAGCATCACCGTCAGTGCATGGAATTTAATTCGGCAGATGTGCTTAAAGAAAGAGAGTGAGCGCCTTGAATGGCTTGGGTAAATGAGCTTAATAACAGAGTGAAGCAAGGGGAATAGCAGGTATAGGGACAATGTTTCCTATTGTCACCAGTCACAGGCTGCACTTGGGAATATCTGGGAGACCAATAAAGGGCTATTCAGCAGTCTTGCTTTTTTAATTCACAGGTTAGCATCTGCCCTGATGCAGTACATATCTGTGTGTGTATCTAAATCTGGTCTGCTAAGTAATAGGCGCTATCCGAACAGGCCGTATACCGTTCTTTTCCTTCCCTCTGAGCATGACTCTCTTTGTCCAGAGAGACTGGGTACCCTCGTCATCTCTGAATTGTTTGTAGAAAATAACCCAGCTGATAAAGGCTCTTTTTGGCCGGCAGTTTGGACCATTACTCAGGGAAGCAACCTTCTTCCTGTTCCCTTTTAAAGTAAGAAGTAATCCCATTGCTCTGCACTGTCCGGCTTCATTTATTATTGTTATTTTTTTACCCTTCATTTTCGTTCTTGTCACATGTTTTTACGGGCCAGTGTTTTCCCATTTGCACCTTTCAGCAGCTTGAACAGAATGATGGCCAGAAGCCCCTTAAACTGACATGTTCATTGTGCTGATACTAGGCCGGTTGAACTGAGCAGGTGCTTTGAGACATTTTTGTGCTCAAGGACTCTTTTTTCCTCTCTAAGGAGAAATGCTGTGAAACTGAACCATTCTAGCTTAAGCCAGTACTAAAACTGGGTGTTAAATTTCATGAAATACGATGTTTTCCTTTCAGGCACAGAGTATGCTATTGGCTGCTAGGCTTAGTGACTTATGGGATAAAGAAAGAACTTAGCTTCTTTTCTCTCCCTCCCCTTCCCCTGCTCTGAGATTACGGTTTGAGAAACGATAGCCTCAACTCAGCTGATTTTTATCAGCAGCCATTCGGGCTGCGACAAGGTTGACAAAGTTTCTAGTGCTGCCTTGTGCCACCTGAAGCTTGGGTGTATTTCTGTCTGTCCGGATAAACATGTGGTGGGAACTCTCTAGGAAAACCACCCGCCACGTTTATCTTATTAGGAACATGTGACGTGTTCCCTCCTATTCTGATTTACGCTGTTAATAGTCATCAGATTTGCGCTCAAAAAGCAACCATAAGCACTGCTCCCTGTCAATGGGCCTAACCATAGCAAGAACCTGCTCAGGACTTTGCAGCTATGACCATACAGAGGGCCTTGCAGGGATGGAAGAATGAATTTGAGTGAGGGAAGGCCCAGGGCTGCACAGATCTAAATCCAAAGCCTGAGAGAGTTTGGCTCTGGGATTTCGGTTTTTGTCCCATTTTAGAGAAAGGAGCAAGACACAAAGTTTGGCTCTACATCCCGAGTTGGATCCAAGGTAGATATACTTGGCCCTGCCCTTTCCCACTCTACACTTCTATTCTATGATCCTGTTATTCACTCCGTCATGGGTGAGTGGCTGACGTCCCTCCATAGAAACCCTGATGATCAGGTAACTCAGCTTCCAGTCAGACAGATGGTGCCATTTTAAGTTTTAAATCCTATCATTGCCTGATTCTGTGTTTCCCAGAGGGCCCCTTTTGCAGCAAGTACCCTCACGGCTTGATCCAACTCCCCCGGAGGTCAAAGAAAAAACTCCTGTTGGTGCAGATGAACTGGGCAACAGAAGATAAATTCAACCTCCCAGGCTGTGGAGTGGTAGTGGACCTCCTGTACGTGGCGGTCTCCCTAACTGTATCTAGAACTGTCATTTGCACACACTAATGTGGGAAATTGAAGAGATTTCAACACCTTGCAGGAGAGACTCAGGTACTCAGGTCCTGAGTGGATCTGGTAGATGCAAGGATGGATGTTTCCTTCAGTCTGCAACTGAACTAGAACCTGTTTTCTATAGAAGGCTTCCAGGAAGCAGAAGGAGATAACATAGCTCCGGTACCCGGGTGAAGAGCAGTTTTCTCTAAAAGAGGGCAGTGAGCTACTTCTTTAGAGAAATAAACAAGGAGTCCTGCGGCACTTTTAATGAATAATAAATTTATTTATCGCGTTATACGATAAATAAAGCGATAAATAAATTTGTTAGTCTTTAGAAGTGCCACAGGACTTCTTGCTTCTTTTGCTGACCTAGACAACATGACTACCCCTGTGGAATTTCCTTAATCACAGATGATAGGACAAGAAGCAATGGGCTTAAATTACAGCAAGGAAGGTTCAGCCTAGACTTAGGAAAAAATTCCTAACTGTCAGGGTGACTAAGCACTGGAATAAGTTGTCCCCGCAGGTTGCGGAATCTCCTACATTGGAGGTTTTTAACAGCAGGTTAGACAAACACCCGTCAGGGATAGTTAAATGGGGGTACTTGGTCCGGCTATGAGTGCAGGGAACTGGCTATGTCTACACATGTCGACTTAGCATGTCTACACTCAAAAATTAAATCGACTTAAAGGGGACCCTGCCAAATCAACTTAGAGCGTCCACACTGGATGCCTAAGTCAACTTGTAGGGGGTAGATAGACCTGGGACTGGTCCACGGTGGCAGAGAGGGCATCATTTGATACAATGGGGGCTGAGCAGGACAGGGACACTGGCAGGGCAGAGGAGCAGGGTGGACAGGGCTCTGTCCTGCCCTGTGGGGGGGGGCACGCCAGGTTCTGCCTGTGCCAGCCACCCTGGAAGGGAGGGCAGTGTGGGAGCCCTGGAGCCCTTTAAGTAGATTTAAAGTCTACTTAGGGCTAATCTGCGTCTACACTGGCTAAATCGACTTAATAAAGTCGACTTAGCCAGTAAAACCAACTTTAAAGAAGGTTTTATAAAGTCGACTTTAATTTTCCTTAAGTCAACTTAAGCTGCTGCTTAAGTTGACTTAAGGAAAATGTAATGTAGACGCAGATTAAATTAAGTCGACTTAAACAAGATTAAGTCAACTTAATTTGTAAGTGTAGACACACCCAATGACCTGTCATGGGCCCTTCCAGTTTCTTTGATTCTATGAGTCTAAGATTGTCTGAAGAAAACCAAGAGACCGTGACATACTTGACCCTAATTCTTATTATTTTAGAAATTCTCTGGGTTCAGACATCATGCCCACCGCCCTCCCAGTTCTGAGCCTACGATCACACATTTCATCAAAGGAGCTGGAGCTGGAAAGATGAGTGCTGCAGCAGCCCTGATTAAAAATGAATGTAATTGAAGATTTAAAGTGAAATGCCAGCTTCCATGCAGTTCAAAAGATCTTCAAGGGCTGAGCGTGGTGGGTTCAAAAGCCAGTGGGGCCTCTCATTTTGGGGACTGGAATGGGTCTGTTCCTTCTATGGAGGAAGATGGGAAAATGTAAAATTTTCAGAAAGGTTTCATTGCGGAATGGAGACGTAATGTTCTTTCTGCTGGAAGAAAATGCTAAGTCCTGGCTTCCCTCTGCCTCTCTTTCATCTCCCTGATCAGTGGCTGTCGCTCCCCTCTTTATTGTAACTCTAGCTTTCATTTAATAGTGTTCCTTAACTTATCCCTTTTGTCATTTCATTTTAACCTTGCCTTTGAAAAATGGGAACACGGTATACAGTAACATTTTCACAATGTGAGAAACGATGACATTTACTGGCAATAGTATATATAGTAATAAAGGCCTCAAGGTCTCTGATGACGGTAACAATATTTATGCAAGTGCTAAAATATCTGTGTAGTTTCAAGCGACAAAAACACATGAATGGGAAATTTGACAGTAAGGGGTTGAAAAAGAGGTTTCATTTAACATAGCTAGGTGAGGGGATCTGAACCTCTTTATACCCTAAAGCAATCTGTTTTTTCCTCACACGCACAAAAGCACTATCCTCTCTTGAAAAGCTTTTCTACAGACAATAGATCTTTGTTTAGACCCATTTTCCAATCCAGCCCTCTCCTTTTGTAGTTCACATCATTTCCATGCAGTACGTATGGGAGGTGGAAAGGAAGTCGCTGCCTCAATTTGAAGTCACATGGAAAAGTAAATAAACTACAGAGATAACATGGTCCTCCATTGCCTTAAACCTTGCATTGACATTTTCACCAGTGCAAAAACATCAACCTACCTCCAGAGTTTAGCGGATAATACAGTCCCTCTCTGATGGGTTCCCCCAACTATAACATAGAAAAAATAACGAGAGTCCTGTGGCACTTTGTAGACTATCAGATTTTCTTCGGCATAAAGTTTCATGGATTATAACCCACTTCGTCAGATGAAGTGGGTTATAATCCACGAAAGCTTATGCTGAAGAAAATCTGTTAGTCTACAAGGTGCCCCAGGACTCTCGTTGTTTTTTGCTATAGAACAGACTAACACGGCCACCCCTCTGGAAATAGAAAAAATATAGTCTCCTTCAGTATATGAGTATGTACAGAGCCTAACACAATGGGGCCTGGATCTCAGCCGGGCCCTCTAGGCATTCTTGGGATACAAATATTCATCATGGATGGATCTTGGATGGAAGGTGCTAAAAAACTCCTAAAGATTATTGTAAAGAGGAAACCAACTGGAATTCTTATGCATATAAAGAACAACCAAAAATACTGCAAAGAGGAAAACCTACAGGGAGAGGGAAATTATTGAATAAAATGACGTAGTGCATTACAGACTTCTACGACCTACTGTAATATACGTACTAATATCAAGAACCAGCAAATACTGGAAACCACACAAGAAAGCTTGTTGCCTCGTTAAGACTTCCTTCCAGCCCAATTTATACACATTAAATTTCAATTACTGGAAGCATGTCTGAACCTTTGAGGTTCATCCATAAAATTGCCTGTCACCTTGACTTGGTAGACACTGGGTCTGAGAACACACACGGTATGGATGGAGAAAATGCAGATACAGAGTCTATGTGGCATGTGGTTTGCTTTCACTCCCCTATTTTGCACTTTATGCTGGGAATGTTTTCATTTCCTAGCTGCTATTGGTCACAGGTTGAGGCAGAAACCATTTGTTGTGGAGCACAGTAGAGCAGCACTGAAGAAAAGTAGAAGTTTTACGAATAAACAAAAAAACCCTGCCACATCTTTTCCTGCAGAACATGCCATGCGAAGTGTAACAGAAAAAGACTTTCCTACTAAGATTGTCACTTGCATCAGGGAGAAGAGGGTTGCTATTTATATCTTTCTATATCTGGTAACTGGCATTTTAAGACTTTGGTGCATTAACAGGCTGGCTCAGCAGTTTAGGATTAAGATGTAGACTCTAGTAAACTCACTTTAAAAGTTGTCAGCTGTTTTGAAAGTTTTACCAGTCACCAGTGTTCTTTCGTCCTTTCTTTCTAGGAAATCTGTCTCAAACTGATAAGGCCAGATTTTCAATACAGATCAATGTGCATAATCAGGGCCAGATTTTCAGAATGTCTCAGCTTCCATTTAGGCAGCAAAATAGCTTAAACTCACTGGGGACCCGACTTCAGTATTTCATCATTAATAATAATAAAGAAACCTGTGAGATCAGTGACTCACAATAATACACAAGTGTCCAGGTTTCTTTGGTGGCTAAATGCTCAATTAAAGACTGAGTTCTTTAGACAATGTAACCCCATAGGGTGAAATTCATCCCTGATCAATGCAAAGCGTATTTTGAGAGCTTAAATAGGACATAAATGGCACATAGGCTTTGTACTGATTCACTGCACATGGATGAATTAGAATGTAAGTGCATCCACTACTTTTTATACTGTGAGAATGTAAAATCTACTTCTCTTCCTAAATTCTTCATCTGGGAATGTGAAGTCTTCCCAAACTCTCTCTCTCTCTCTCTTTAACCAATTATCTCTCTAATTTCTCAGTCCAAGGGACATCATTAAAGATGTATAAAAGTAGCATGTATGAAACTAACCAATTTTACTGCATCACAAGAAATCATTATCCTCCCAGGAAAGTCATGCAAAAGCGTTCCATGTTGTGCTGCAGAGAATTTGACTGGTGTTTTACTTGAGTAATCTGGGGTTTGCAATGGGGAAGTTCTTTCTGCCTAATTTCCAGCTCCCTCGGTTGTCAGAAACTTGAAATTTCAGCTTTAACTCAAACATTAGAGGCTTCACATGCAGCTCTGGAGAGAATGAAGAATGACAGTGTTTACATACTACAGCATTAAAGACAGACAGATGGAGAGGTGGGCTGTTAAAAATGAGATGGGGAAAAAAAATAAAAGAATCTGCTGAAGAAAAGAAAATCCCCACTGACAAACAGATGCCAAATAGAGATGCCATGGTATTTCCTAGTACTTCCGATCAGAAATACATGAAGTGTCTCCTATACCCGAGTGTCATAAGTGTTGGTAAATGTTTTGTTTTTATTGATGATCGCCTTAAAAGCAAAGCCTTCTTAATGAAGACAGGTGTATTCCCCAGCTAGGTTGTTATGCTGCATCAATAATTTATTACTGATTTTCTCTCCTCTTTTATTTACATTTTTAAATTATATGTATGTTCCTAATTCTATATCCACCTTGCCCTTCTATAGTGGATGCTGCATCTAAAGCATCGTGTTTGCTGATGCACTTTTCTTGCTTTAAATCAACCGGGGCCTCTTCGCCCTAGATCTGTTTGCTTTTACTATTTTCAGCATGCTTTGTGGATTTATTTTTATTATAAAGAGCTATGATGGATGGGGGCTGAGCTACTCGACATTTTATAAAAATGCTTTAATATCCCTTCTTCAGTCTCGTTTGCTCCTCATGTACTACAGAGAAATACAATCTGAGGTTCCTGGCATCAGCTGGGAAAGTATATTGGATATTGGAGGTGTAATCTCCAGCTCAGGCTACTTGAAAAATCTGTTTCTCTTACTGTTCCGAGCCTCCTGCTTGACCTGAAAATATTTTCCTTCTGGGAAAATTAAATCTTCTTGCCATGTGACAGTTCAGGACCAGGGAGGGGGGTGGGAAGTGATGGCAGAGTGGATTTCATGACCTGCAGATTGCTATTCTAAAGACTTCCGTGTAAACCATGTGGTCAGCTGGACTGGAGTTGTGTCCGACCTCAGTAAGCTGAGGGGTTAGTTGAACAATAGCGAGCCCTAAGGCTTAAGTGGGAAGCCAGTGGAGCTGCGGTCCTGGCCCACTATTTCCAGATAAAACAAACAAAGTTAGTCATGTGCATCTACATACGGGGGGAGGGCTTTAAACAGATAAACCTACGGGAAATAACTAGATGCAGAGACCTTCTGACAAACTGCATTTTCTGTTTGTCCATCATGCACAGTAAGGCTGGAGACATTCATGGCCCTAATGATGTGAAATATCCATCTTAGATGGCTTGTTTTGCTGACACAAGGAATCTCAGCACCGCATACAATGAAGAAGAAAAAGTCACAGTAGATTTTTTGGGTGATGCTTGAATTGTTATCTTGTTATTTTTTCCCCACTTTAAAAATCTTCCTTGTCTCGCCCCACCCCTCCCATCCAGTAACCATTTGGTAAATAATTCAGAAAAAACAAGTACGACACTCAGTGTACTAAAAATGATGTCTCTATATGCTGTTCAGGCACAGCGCGCTACTTAAGTAAGACAGATGGGAAGATCTGATGTGCCTTGCTTAGTAAACTGCATTGAGAAAAACCGAATGTGCCTGAAATTAGAGCAGAGGGTGAGATGGGGGTAGACATACTGGTACAGTGTTTCCTGACAAAGATGCAGGGAAAAGTAATTTACTCTGAAGTGACAGTTTGAAGGGGAAGAAAAATAAACTAACAGGAGGTGGTTTAGACTCATTAGCAGCCTGGTCTCAATATTTCATCATTAATAATAATAAAGAATCCAGCCGCAACAGTGACTCGCAATAATAAGTGAGTCTCTGAGTCTCCATTTTTAGTTAATGCACAATAGCAAGTAGTATGCAGAGAAAGCAGGATGAAGAATGGGTCAGACAGGATGTGGGGCTGCTGTCCCCAAAATTAGAAAAGGCATGAGACCACAGCTGATTCATGTGAAGATCCGGAAAAAGCAATTAGGGTCTTAGCATTCTACCATTTTTAATGCATCTCAGGCTCTCGGATCTCAGATCGGCAGCTGTAGCAAGCGGTGTCTGGGGCTCCATCATTCAGATGACTGCCATTCCATTTTATGAATATTCCCCCTAATGTGAAATATATTCTCAATGACCAGGGAGAGACAGGAGTAGAGACAAAGAAAAATAACAGCACTTGCTTTCCTGATGTGTCAGGAGGACAGAAAATAAGATTGCAAAAGGGATTGTTTTAAACCAAGAAGCTAATAATGAGAACTGTGTTTGATCCAATATGTTTAAAAACCAGGATTCACTAAACTCTTATTTCTGCTGCTCAAAATCTGCAGCACCTATTCAGTCTCATTTACTGATTTCTCTGTGAAACATAGAGATTTTATCTTGTATTCTCTGCCCTGTTGCACTGGGTTGTAGTCATGTCCACATTTGCAAACGAAGCTGGCGTAGGCCTAAATCTCTAGTTGGATAAGAAGCTTCCTAGATAAACACAGGATGCTGCCTGAAAGCGGTGTTGCCTTCTGGTTCCCTAGCTAGCATTTTTTCCCATTGAGTCAGTAATGTCTCAGGAACGTGCTGTGCAGCTCAACTTTTATCACTGAAGATGGCACTGTTCTTTAGACTAGAGGATTGGTCAGCACCCAACGTGCTAGCCATTCTGAAAATCTGGCTTGCTTAGTTCTGTGCCTAAATAGGAGCTGAGCTCTTTAGAAAACTTGGTCCTAATGTTGAATGCAAAAGTCTTTTTTTGAACACTTGCCTTTTAATGCAACTGAGAATCCTCGGTATTTTAGGATCATCTCTAGTGAAAGCCAGCTAAAGCATGTACAAAATCCCTACAGCATGAAATCACAGGGCCTCATGTGGCTTTAATGCTGATGATGCCCTTAGGTCTCAATCCTGTGAGCTGCTGAGTGTACTCACGTCTCACTCATAGCCCTTGGACAAGCTTGGGTGAGAGGCAATTGAGAAATGCAAAGTTGTTTTATATTATCACTATGAATGGTAAGTATTTTATTATTGTTTGCTATTATTAATATCACTTAAAACATAATTACAGTTCCATTATGAAAACATGCATGTGGTGAAAGGTACTCTACATTGCAACTCGACTTCAATCATGCTTCAGGATGAGACAAGCATTCTAAGTAAGTATAGATAGAGTGCAATAAATCTAAAATATCCTGAAGAAAAAAACCGGGATCATTGAACAATTAATGCTGGGAATGGGAAAGCGAGCTCAGCTAACATTGGAAGTAACCAGGTATTCAGCCCAAACTTGAAATGAGCCAGTACCAGATATATTAATTCCAGAGCAGGGCAGTGGTGGCTAACATTGAATGGAGATGGGCAGACTCTGTAAAAAAACATTCCCTCAATATTGCTTTCTGGTTATTTTACAAATTCACTCTAGCTGCAGTCCCATTTAATTGCTCCCATTGTGTTAGCTTTCGGAGACGGGCTCTGATCCAGAGCTCAGTGAAATCAGTGGATGGAAAGCCATCCATTTATTATTGTCATACGGCATGAGTGGTGTAAAATGGCCTTAGAGTAACCTGGTCCTAAACTCATTAGGGGAGGCAGACTGAGAGTTTACCATCAGCAGCTGCATAAAGCCAACATTACGCCCATGCTATGAAACACGATGAAGGTAACCTATGCACAGGAGTAAGAAATACTTCAAGTCCCCTCACCCCCATATGCAGGCAAGTGGGTTGAGTGACTGTCTTACCCTTAATGAGAGTGTGGGATGTCTGTTCTATGGGGATGTAATTTATTCCCAAACCCTGGAAATCCCCCACACCCTCAATGACACAAGGGGGAGATGTTTTTTTTTTTTTTAAGACGGTTCTTGTTTTCTTTTCTCTGCTTTGCGCTGGAAAGTCAACCTTTGGGTTGTAAAGACTAAGTATCAATTTATGTTTTACCTTGAAAAGTTGGCTTGTTCAGATGCCTTCTATAGGTTTAGCTGAACCTTTCCAACTGAGTTATGGTTTACATTTACATAAATTACCATATGAAACTTGTTAATATTTCCTGGATAGCCTTTTTCATTGCACTATTAGACAAGGTTCCGTGCTTTTGTTTGGGGCTGAATGTCAGCGAATCAGAATTCATGACTCAGATCAGTTAGGAACATGGTGAAATAATTTATTCTCCTCTATATAGTCTGGGTGTCACATGTGTGTCCTGAGAAAAGCTATCTGAAATAAGGAGAATTTTTATCATGCAGATTTCAGGAAGTGTTGTCATTAGGCGCAGCGGGAGGTTCTTGATTCACTGTCAGTTGCGCAGTAAATGACTTTAAACTTGCTTCAGGAAAAGGCCTAT
Organism: Pelusios castaneus; assembly: GCA_007922175.1. Lineage (NCBI taxonomy): Eukaryota > Metazoa > Chordata > Testudines > Pelomedusidae > Pelusios > Pelusios castaneus. The sequence goes on along the minus strand of ML685932.1, from coordinate 2,273,093 downwards.
GCTCAGAACACACTCTGCTCTATCTCAGAAATATATCTGAGAGTGGGACATGACAAATGGAACTGCAGTTCTTGAAGACAGTTTGGGTAGCTGGATCTCTTCATTGCTAGGGTAGAATTTCCCTTAGGTGGGAAGTTATGTTCTCAGTGAGGCATAATGGTAAGCTAACCATTAAGCTTCATTCCTCTCTGTTGCATGAGAAAGGCCTTAGATGAGCCAGGATCTCTGCAGATGTAGCACTATGAAAGGATTTATCTATTTCCTGCACAGTTTGAGGTCTCCAACTATCCACCTCCGAAGTCCAGTGTTTCCTTTACCCAGGAGTATTACGCCAGACCTTCTGATGGTCCAAACCAGCACAGCTCACAGTTCTGATAAAGCCAATGGAGCCAAGTTGATTGAACAGCCACTGAGGAGCTGGTCCATTTGCTCAGTCTGGTGTCCTTTTTCTTGTGGGCATCGAAGAGAGTTGCACTCTTGGATCTGGGATGCAGATTCTTCTGTAGATGTTTTCACTACGGCCATGATGCAGGGGGAGCGGGGCTGCCCATAGCAGTCACCTGTGCTTTTGAAAATCTTTCCCAGAACCCTCCTTTCACCTATCCATCATTTGCTTGGTCGTGTGTAGGTTATCAGCTATTTGGGGCTGCAACTCTCTCTTACTCTGTGTATGTGCATCTCCTCATACATAGCACAAGCATTACTGGACTGACCCTGCTGGACTGACCCAGCAGCCAGAAGGCTCAGACCTGGGGGAAATGGGGTCACTCTGAGAATGAGTGTAGCTCCTTGACCCTAAAATTCTCCCACGTGCCTTTCTTCCCAGCCAGCAAGCCCAGACTGCAGATGTTTAATGACAATGACAAGATGAATCTGGAAAAGACAGCTCCCAGGAGTGGATAGCTTTGCATATACCCAGAGTAAAGATATGTTATTGTAATCCATGTTGACTCAAGATGAGTCTTTTTTCCCTCTGTAGCAGCTGGAATACACAGAGGGGTTTATGCGTTTGCCGTTAGCACCAGCGACTCCTGCTTCTAGATTTAGAGGCCCCAGTTTCCTTCCTCACGGATTACAAGTTATTCAATCACTAGATGTACATGGGACAGAGTTCAGACTGGACAGGGTCCCTAATAAACAAGGAACACAAAACTAGAACTCAAACATTGCAGAAATCTGTTTGTAAGTACACTTGGTGGTTGATTTCTTTAATAAGCACCTCCTGTTTAGGATGGAGCGTGATTCCGTATGGCGTGACACCCATCACTGGCTTCCCAGGGTGGAGAAAGTGTGTGGAAGAGTGGAACCATTTCAGAGACAAAACAAAGCCATGCAGCTGTGTCAGGTTTTCAGCTGGGTGAGCTCCCCATGCCTTATAATTCCTCCAAATGCTGGCGCTGACAGTATCTCAGACACACACTCTGAACAGGCTCTGTCCCTGGAGGCCCATCAGGTTTTAATCCTGTCACCATGAAGCATCCATGCACAGACCAGTTACAGGCAGAGTTGATGTAGCTGAGGAGCGCTTGTCAGTCATCAAAAATCCTACAGTCAGAAGGATTACATGCTCACCCGCACGCAGGCAGACAGACTAACACAGGGGAGGAGACACAACACCAAACAGATGAAAGGTTTCTCCATGCTTCAGAAAGTTACAGATGGAATGTATTTATATGATAATATTTTTCCCATTCTTTTTACTCCATTTACACTTTAAAAAAATCACTGGACTGAAGGGTTTTGCTTCTGTTTCTTCAATTTGAATTCCGGTTTGGTCAGTCGTGACCCACGCTTGATACTATTCACCAGTTTGGCTCCCTGGGCCTGATCAGTCCAGCATGTAGCATTTACGTATCAAAAGTGACCATAATAAATGGCTTTAATCAGCCTCTAGTTGGTGAGCTCGGAGAGTCCAGGGATGGGATGAGCCCCAGAGACTGAAAACACTTTGTCTTGAGGCACTCTGCGGCTGGTGGGTAGCGGAGAGCAGACTGGACCATTTGCAGTGCCGCCCCCGTTCCGTAGATAAATCTGCAGCCGCCAGGATGGCCAGTCTAGTAACGGAATTGGCTCACTCTGCAATAAGGGAGATTTAGGCTAGATAGCCCCAAAAACTCTCTAATGTGGCCAACTATACTCTGGCGGGTTTCATGCTTTTCCTGTAGGTAGTGGGTTAGAGCACCCCCAGCTGCTCCATCTCCAAGGCGGGTCCCTATAGTAATGTCCCATGGGGAAAGGACCTGGGCCCATCTACTGCTCCAGCTCTCAGCTGAGCGACCCCTAAGTAGCAGCTCTGTGTGCTAGACTGATTCCAACACTGCAGCTATTTCCCCCATGGGCTATTCCCCCCTCAGCCTGAGCAAGGCTTCGTCCCTCAGCCTTATAGAATCAAAGAAACTGGAAAGGATCATGAGAGGTCATCGAGTCCAGTCCCCTGCACTCATGGCAGGACCAAATACCCTCATTAAACCATCCCTGACAGGTGTTTGTCTGACCTGCTCTTAAAAACCTCCAATGTAGGAGATTCCACAACCTGCCGAGGCAACTGATTCCAGTGTTTAGTCACCCTGACAGTTAGGAATATTTTCCTAACGTCCAACCTAAACCTCCCTTGCCGTAATTTAACCCTTGCAGGTTTTTCCCTCCAGGAGCCTGTACCTTCAACTCCTTTCAGCTTCTCCACATGACACTTTACTCGACTCAGCGCTTCTCCTACTGTTCTTCCAGCTTGTGCCCTGTTTGTCTGGAGCAGGGGGTTTTATCAGGCACCTGACTAGGCCTGATTGGCTTCAGCTGCTCCTAATTACCCTCTACAAATCCCAGCTAGTTTGCAGGGAACAGCGCCAGAGCATCCTGAGGCTTATATACCTCCCTTCTATGACTCTATTACTTTCGAGTCCCTTATTTTGATTCGAGTCCCTTATCTTGACCCTTTGACCCTCACACCCGTTCCTGTTAGTCATTTGTTGTCCCCCGTACTCAATTGAAGCCGGGTCCAGTGCTCCATCCCCTTAGGCTGGGAGAGGAGTTTTAGCAGTGGGCGGGCTTGCGCCTGCCCACTTCCCGGTCCTTTCAAATAGGATGACTCTATTACTACCCTCTGGCCTTGATATATCACCACTAACTATAAGAACAGTTAAGCTATGAAATAAGTTTACTTGGTTCTGCATCAGAGGGGACCAGCTGACCTCTCGCCGTCCCTTCCAGCCCTGCATCACAAGGATTCTATGTTTGGGATTTTCTGCTTGGTGCCCCACCCACGTATCTGCATGTTTGACTTGTCCACCTCTTTCAGGGGGCCACAGTGCCTTTTTGGATCTCCCCTTTATCTGAAGAGGTGGCCTTCGAGGGGCCCACCCACACTCACCCGGCGATCAGACAGATTAGTAACTTTCCCATTTCGTAAAATCATCTCTCCTGGCTTTCCTGTTTCATGGACCATCTATCTCTTTTTCCCTGTCTACTTTCACCCCCTTCTCCTTTGTTTCTGCTTCTGTTACTTCTGTTTTCCCTCTCTCCATTGCTATTGAATCTATCACACTATTTCCTTATTACAGAGTCTCTTTCTCTTTCCTTCCTCCCCTCTCTGCAACCAAAATCTCTATTACTAACCACCCCTTTACCGTTTGGAGAGTTGATAGCCATCTCCTTTTCTAAACCGCCAGCACTGTCCTTTCCACTGCTAGATATACTCGAGTTCTCGTTTCTCCTTTCCACCTCCCAAGTTTGCTGCTTATCTCTGCTCAGACTGGATCAAGGGAGAGCTGAGGTACCTAAGGTGAATAAGAGCAACAGCTTTTGTATGGAGAGGTGATAAGATCATCCACATGCTGACGTCTGTGGTCTTTCAAAGAAGAAGCCCTAAGACTAATGAAAAAAAAATAGACTTCATCATAAATGTCAAATTGCCAGCAGGATTGGGGGAAAAAAATTAAAGATCTTTTGCCCTTTGTTTCTTTTGGCAATTTTATCTCTGTGAACTTGACAATACGTGATCGGAAGGGGAGCCACTGTAAGGTGAACTATTTGCAGCGAGTCACGTATTTTTAAGTCTTTAGAGAAGTAGCTATAATCTCTCAGGGTTATTTTATTGATTTCTATCCACCACCTTTGAGCAGATGAAATCTTAGCAGTCACACACTTTCATTTCCTGACAATGGGAGGATATTTTGAACATGGTTGTGTGGGGGAATCAAATATTCAGATCCCAGTGCCAACATCAGAAATCCCTCCTCTTCCACCTGATCCTACCAAACCACTGTCCCATCTTCGTACGTGAATGATGGAAACTGCACCTTAGCTTTTGGTCTCTGAATCAAAACTTACCACGAATCACAGTGTGAACAATCAAAAGGATAAAACGCCGGGCCTTGCCAGTGTGTGTATTCATTGTTGTTACAAATAGAAAAGGCTTCTTGTGCTGAACACTTCATTTCATCGACAGTGTTTCCATACAACATCTTAAGGGACTGTTCACACATAGATACTATAAATATGTGACCTTCAAGGCAACTGAGAAATCATTTTTTACTTAGTTTCACGAAGAAACACATTACCGCAGTAATTACTCTCTAATCTTCACCAGGATGCAGCATGCTACCTTTCTGGCCAACAAGGTCAGAAGGCTCATTGTCAACAAACCTGTTTGTGACAACTGCACAAAAGACAATTTCTCTTGCAAGGTCCATCGCTCCATTAATGAACCTGTAAGCTAGAGTACACCTGTTTGCTAGATTTATAGATATCTGTGTTTTGGAGAGTGGCCTATCAGTTCTGTAGATCAGTCCTTGCTAGATTGGACGGCAGACAGGAATCTGTCTCACAGAAGCAGTATTTTTTTCCCTGGAGCAGACCGTACAATGATGTTCTGTCATTTTCAAATGAAATATGAAACACTCCCTGGTTTATTAAGAAACAAGGCAGATGGACAAAAGTGATGTGGGCTTGATGTCATGCCGCCAGCTCCGTTGATGGGGAGTCCTGAAGGAGCTACTGAGTTAATGTTGCACCAAAGGTCCCCAGATAAGAATCAACTCCTTCATTTCTGGAGTCACTTAGTGTCTATTGTGTTACTTTCACATTGATTTTTCCCTATCGGTAGCCTTTAAAAGCTGTTAGAGTCAGGCCCAAATAGTGGGCTTTGAAGACTATAAATATGGGGTAAGGGTGAGCATAATGTTAGGTTGAGTGAGGGGATTACAGAGCAGTAGTTGACTGCCGTCCACTTATTTCTCTGACTCCTAGAGACTCTTCCTCAGAAGGCGGTAGCACAATATACAGTGGGTACTTCCTTGCTCCACTGACTGAAACGGATCATGTTTTGTGGGTCTACAGAAGGAATCTAGGTGGGTGGAGAAAGGTGTCTCCTGTGGAATTCCTTCATCCATAAATCTTCCTCTTCTAACACTTTATTTTGGCTCCCATAGATAGTATATCAGTGTAAGAGGTGAGGTTCTGATTGTATTGGTTTGATGAAGAGAACAATCACAAAATTTTCTTCTCCCACTTATTAAACAGTGATCCTTTTATGCTCTATGTGAGAAATCGGCATCACAGCAGCAGAAGTGTGGCTGAATTACTGCATGTGACATGAACCGTCATGGCCCTTTGGCAAAAGTGGCTGTAACCTCATCAGCGCTCTTTAGAAGAGACCGTTAAAAGTGCTAATGGAAACAAGGTGCTTGAATTGATGACTCAGCCAGGACTGTCCAAAGTGATTTAATGACATTTGTTTTACCTTCCTGTCTGAGTCCCTCTGAGTGCCCATGAATCCCAGAGCAAACACTCTGGAGGGTAGAGAAGTAGATCTTTGGCTGACATCACTGCTTCACCTTTACAGAATTCACTTTTATCAACATCCAAACCAGTGAAAGATTCACTCTAAGGATCTCGCTACCCTTTAAGGACTTGTTTTATATCTCGATTATAATGTCAATTTGAAATAGACCCACTTTTAACAATGCTGTCGTCTTATTTTCCACCCCTTCCGTTATTCTTGTCTGTGCCACGGAGTGACTAAGCTTTCAAGGCAGACAACTGAAGTACGGCTGTCCCTAGTGCACAGGTCTCCATTAGTGCATTGGTTTCTGGGCAAACACGGCTTCTACAACAATTCAGAGGCAAGCAGGAGGCTGGGGAAAGGTGCTGGGGACAATGTTATACTCAGCATTTGCTCAACCTCCTTTTAAAAAGGACCAGATTCTGGCCTCAATTCCGGCGGTGTAAATCCAGAGAGACTCCACCGATGTGATGGAGCTACTCCGGATTGGCGTGTGTGTAACTGAAAGCAGACTCTCCCACGGCTGTTGTTGTGGTCTGCTGGTGCTCATCCTGAGCTGGGCCTGAGCATGTCTACTCTGTGGCTGGGAGATGTGATTCCCACCATGCATGAACAGACTCATGCCGGCTTGAACTGTGTGCTACAGACCCAGGTGTTTGTGCAGGCTTGAATGTGGGCAGGTAACCTGATCTGCTGCCTATGCTGCAACATGTGGACTGCAGTTTTTCGGTCCTAGCTCAAGCTGAGCTAGTGTGAGTCTCCTAGCTGCAGAATAGACATACTCTTCGTGGCTAAGGCCCCAAATTCTGCTCTCTGCCACAGTCAGCTGAGCCTGGGTTCTCCCACCTGGACTAACCATGGAGTAAATGTAAAAGTGAGTTGGTAAGTGTTTGGGGCCTTGGCTGCTTCTAGGCTCAGTTCACACTGTGCCAATCCCAGTCCACTTGACACAATCCCTGTAGCACAGTGGCTATGTCTACACTTGGCCAAATAAGTCGACTTAGCATGTCCACACTCAAAAATTAAGTCGACTTAAAGGGGACCCTGCCAAATCGACTTAGAGCGTCCACACTGGACGCCTAAGTTGACTTCTACGGGCTAGGTGGACCTGAGACTGGTCCATGGTGGCGGGGGGGCACCCTTTGCCACGTGCCAGGGGGCTCAGCATTTGCCCCATTGTACCTGGGTACAATGAGGGCTGAGCAGGATAGAGACCCTGGCAGGGCATAGTGGCAGGGTGGGTGGGGCTGTGCCCTGTGGGGCGGGGGGGGGGCACGCCAGGCTCTGCTTGTGCCAGCCACCCTGGCAGGGAGGGCGGTGGGGGAGCCCTGGAGCCCTTTAAGGCGACTTAGGGCTAATCTGCGTCCACACTGGCTAAGTCGACTTTATAAAGTTAAGACTTAGCCAGTAAAGTCAACTTTAAACAAGGTTTTATAAAGTCGACTTTAAAGTTCCTTCACTCGTCTGAAGCAGCAGCTTAATTTGTAAGTGTAGACGCACCCAGTGGTTTTGAACCTTTTTCCCTCAGGACACAGTTGAAAAAAATCATTTATGCCCGCGACCCAAAAATGACACCTTTGAGCAATACAATTCCAGTCTTTTGGTGCTGGCAAGAGGGTGTGCCCGGACCCTGTGCTTGAGGCTTTGCAACCCAGTGCTGGGTCCCGACCCACGGTTTGAAACCACTGCTTTAGCGCACAGGGAACGGTTTGTACTTCCTCTCAGAGAGTTCTGGAGAGGCATCAGATGCACCATGAACCCTCTTTTCCACCATGAAGAGAGAGATACAGTTTAAATGCTGAAATCTATTCCTGTACAGACAACCAGCACCAGGCCTGTGCACCATCCACTCAAACAGTCTGTCTGTTCAGGGGCTCATTTCACCATGTGTATAAGAATGCATGACGTTTCCTCTTAATACAGAACTCTACTCTCTTCCAAAGGGTACCTATAATCACTGGTGCCAACTGCGATCACTGCCCCAGCTCACGAGAGAATTTTAGAACAGCTCACGAGAGAATTTTAGACAACTAAGAAAACAGAAAGTATGGCAACCCCTCTAAATACACAACAGCATTTCTTTATGAATTCATGCCACTGAGCGCATGCTAATCTGGTTGGTATTCCCTTTGTAATTTATGTTTAGACATCATCTTGAACAGCGAAAAGAGGAGCATTTTATTTTCAAAGTAAAGTGAGTGATTCATAACACATTATATGTTGACATCTTTTGGAGAATGTAAAAAGGCTCATTGCTGTGATTCAAGTCCTATTTGCATAATTTTTCCTTACGCACTACAGGTAAATCATGGTTAAATATTGAGTCATTTATCAAACTAGACTTTTGCAAGTCAAACCTTATAAAACTATGAAAAAGAGGGACACATTTTCTGAATTAAATGGTGAAAACATTTTTGCATTTGCCTGATTTTGAATTAACATAATCCAAAGCATGCAACTCTTGATTTCTGGGGGGAGAAAATCACCCCTGGGCAGAGGATTAGCACAAGAATCTGTGCATCACTTAAGTCTGACTGAAGTTCTCAAAACAGGATTTAGTAGGGACTTAAATGTTGCACTGGCTTTTGCTGGCCCTCTGCGCCACTGTGAATGTGACCAAATGGGACGAGACAGGGTAGTTACTTAGGAGAGGAGTGTTTGGAGGTTCATGCATCAATCCCATAGACCATATTCTGTCAAATATTCTCTCATTATCCAAAACAGAAAAATGTCTTTGCAGGGCCTTATCACATCCACGTTTATTATCCGGTCACAATGGGGACCCAAGCTGTTTAAAACTATTTGGCCACACCCTCAGCTGGTGTAAACTTGTGCCGGTTTACATCAGTGGATGATCTTCCCATTATATTTCGCTGGTTGAGTTTCTTTCAGAAACTCTACAGTAATTAGATAGCAGTTACTTTTTTTCACAGTGTCATTTAGGTTGTTTCACCCTGCCATGAAGCAAAAGACTCCAGACCTCTATCAGAGGTGAAGGGAGTTTATTCTCATCTGGTCCACTTCCATTAATGTCAGCTCAAGACTCTGGTTGAATGGCTAATAAATGAATAAACAGGAAGATCACTGCAACTTCATGTCACTTAAGAACAAACATTTTCACTTGCCTTAGTCTCCATTTTCCCTTCTGTTGTCCTAATAAATAAAATAATACTTTGCGGCTAGAGATTTACAAACAAATCATCTCTGTATTTGGCTATATCTGCTATGGCGACACAAGAGAAAGGTTCTGTTACTCAACAACTAACTGCACACAGAAAATGCATACAAATTATTGCAGCTGTCGTTACTACAATTTTAGGAGTAAATGCAGATGGCATGAAATAATATTCACAAACAGCTAATAGAATTTTAATGACATTAGAAAGAAAATAAAATGAAAGGCACTATATTTCCTTGTGATGTGAGGGGAATTTATACTCTGCCAGTGCAAGTAACGAGACAGTCTGGGTCTTGCATTTTCACACATCCAGAAATGGGCAGGTCCCTTGTGGGATTTATTTATGGAAGGTTTAAATAGCAATCATGATCTGTAGAATATTCAAGGATGCATCTGCATAAAGAATGATGTTTGCATTATGCAAATGTCATGTATGATGAATGAAATGCAACAAACATCTTGAGGACACACAGATGTTAAGCATACCAGGATGCCAGGAAACATGGAAGAGGAAAAACATGATTTTTTTCTTCAGTTGATTGATTTTCATGTTGCAACACCATCGTCTAAATACCACTGATCAAGCAGGAAGCTAAAGTGTTACAGGTTATTTCTGGTTGTGTTTTTAAACTATCCATCACTTCTCACCTGCTTTGTCATGGTGCAAGTCAGCAGAATTATACATCATTTTAAATGGCAAACCAAGGCTTTCTTCTTATGCACTCAACATTTACCAGGATGTCCACCAGCAAGCGTCATATGTTTGGAAAAAGCCATCTTCATAAGTGATGACCTTGTCCATAACGTTTTGGGTCTGTCTCTCATGTCAGACCCAAACTCATTTTCCTCTCCCACAACCAGCAACATCAGAGTGGGCCAAGCTATTCGTTAGGTATCATGTTCCTAATGAATCTTACAGATTCATAGATTCTAAGGCCTGAAGGGAGCACTGTGGTAATCTAGTCTGACTTCCTGTGTAATTTAGGACCTAGAACTTCCCAAAAATTCCTAAAGTAGATCTTTGAGAAAAACATCCAATTTTTATTTTAAAAGGGTCAGTGCTGGAGAATCCAGCACAACTCTTGGTATAATGGTTGATTACGCCAAATGTTAAAATTTTACACCTTATTTCTAGTCTTTCCCCTTTTCTAAATAGAAATTTGTTTCCAAACCAATCCTGACAGCTACAGTTGTATTTATTATTCCTTAATATTCAACAGAGATTTCTTGATAGCTTTTAGTTTGAGGACAAAAAGATCATACCCTTGTATCACCTTTTCTATGTCACCATCCTTCGTGAATTGGGAGGACTGTAAAACTCCATCATGGGACAATCTGTGGGGTGTGCAGAAGAGAGGGAACAGGTTGCTTCTGGGAATGGGGATTGTGAAGCTGTTAGACTATATATGAGTGAAATACTGGCTCCATCCAATAGTTTTGCCTTTGAGTTCAGCATTTCACTCGTAATTCTAAGGGCATCAAGACCCCTTATCCCATCTCTTTTCAAGAACAGAGTGTTCGGAGCCTTTCACCCATTTAGGTTTGGCAGGGTGGAAGGTTATGAACTAATGTGAGAGAGCTGGAATGCAGCATTCTCTGCTAACTGGGAAACATCATAACCAGTGGTGCAAATTAATTCTCAGAGAAACAGAGTGCCTTGCTTTTACCACAAACATTGCTTCACGGATACCAATGGTCAGGCTTGTCAAAGGGTAAGAGTTTATACAGTTTTACACTGGTAGAATTGTGATAAATGCATAACTGCTAATTAATGTGCATCTTAATGGCTCCACTCCCCTTTATTTTCTTACAATTGTGGATGAATGAAGAAATAAATAAAGAAATTGCCTGGATACCTCTCCAGCTCATACTGATGTATATCAGGAGGCACTCATCTGAAATAGTGGAGTTACACCGCTATAAAATATATGTAACAGAAAGGAGAACACGGCCCATTAGATAGGACACATAGCAGATAGTAGGTATATATTCAACATCTATATGAATACAATACTGTGGGCTAAATCCTTTTTGCCTCAATCATGACTATTCTTACAGCCTTCTGTGGTTTATTCTTACTGTGAGCAAGGGAAGATAAATTTGGGGTAAAATAGAATCATAGAAACTGGAAGGGACTATGAGAGGTCATGGAATCCAGTCCTGTGCACTCATCTAGGCCCTCCCTGACAGGTGTTTGTCTGACCTGCTCTTAAAAACGTCCAATGAGGGAGATTCCACAACCTGCCGAGGCAAATTATTCCAGTGGTTTATCACCCTGACAGTTAGGATTTTTTTCCGAATGTTCAATATATTCAAAACTGCTTGTGACTCAGGAGTCAATATCCCAATTTTAACAGTGACAGTCACCTAGGAGCCTACATGTGACTGAAATTCAATGAGCTTTAGGCTCCAAAGTGCTTTTTAAAAGTGGGATTTAGGGTAAATTTTTCAAATACATCTAAGTGACTTGGGAACCTAAATATCATTGATTTTTAATGACTCTGGTCTTAATGATATGGCAAATCTGAAAATGTCTGAAAACACCTAATTCATTTTCTTTTTAGAAATATCTTGCACTAGCAAGCACAAAAGTTCCTATTATAAATATGGAATCTGTGCAACCAATCAGAATAATGACCATTGATTGGATCCTTATTTATTAGTATGTCCATATTTTAAATAAATATGATTTGATTAAAAAACAAAAAAAAATAACACGTCCTCTTTCAGGTAATCTGCAAATGAATAAAACTTTAGCCTGACAGAAAGCATTTTAATCACAAAAGTTCAGTTGACTTTAAATAATTTATCTGTGTGTCTATGTGTGTGTACCTAGCTATGTATGTGTGTGTAGGGTTAGTTTAGATCTAGGGAGAGAGAGAGAGAGAGAAATTATATCATTACAAATAAGCTGCTGTCTGATTGGTTTCAGCCCCCCCAGATGTCTTTTCTCAACGCTAATCAGAACTTTGCAAACCATACAGAGAGGCAGAATCACAAATGTCACTCTTTGCCCCAGAACCCACTGGACAAAATAATTAATTCCAGAGCTCTGTGTAGACTGAAAGCTCATCTTCTTCACCAACACAAGATATAGACTCTCTCTCCTTGTCTCTCTAAACTTACATCAGTCATTTAGTGTAATAGAAATAATGCTAATACAACAGAATGCTGTCAGAAGATCAGTAACTCCCACTTTAAAACAAAAACTAAATGCCTTAACGTCCCACAGAGTTTTTCTAACAACAAGAGACTATTATCCATTGGCTGGATTTGATTCCATTGACATTATATCTGAAATGCTACACATTCCCATAGCCTATGTAAATTCAAAGTTGCATCTGTTACTCTGCCTTTAGCTCAAACCGCATTGGGAGTAGAAACAGCAAGTAAGCGTGCGTGCGTGTGTTTGTGTGTGTTTGAAGTGGGCATGCAGTGTCAGACATAACACTGTCTGTTAACAGTTTATGTGACAATCTTTGCACTGTGTAACTAGAAACATAGACATTCAACATAGGAAAGAGCCTATCAGGAAGAAGCACCTATCAGTCTATGCAGGAGGCATCAAGAGCTGAGTTCTAATCTTGGATCTGACAATAACTCCTCATGTATCTTTGGACAAGTCACTAACCTCTTCATATCTCAGTTTCACCATCAATAAAGTGGGGATAATAATACTTCCTTATGTAGATTAGCAGGTTAATGTATGTAAAGTGTGTTGGAGATGAAATAATGAAAAGACTGTTTACAAACCTATCCCTCACTGCCAATGCAGGATTGGTCCCCACAGTCCATTTGTTAGTGCTTTGCCCCATTTGCTTCTTAGTGAACTAACGGATGGGGCCCCTATTGCTTGTCTTGTGAGTCTGTGCTGCAGCCTAATAGATTTCACTATATAGAAGACTTCCCTGGTAGTCGGCCTCAATTTCCTCTGACTTAATTTCCTCCCATTGCTCCTAGTTATATCTTACACATATTGCTAGTATTTTATTCAGAATTAATAATATATTAGAATGTATAACAGAAATAATTTAATCGCACATAATATGGTTCTCTCCTTGATTGCATTTGTTGATTTGTATCACAGCCTCTCCTGAATATATTTCGTGTGTGTCTATGTGAATTTATATTGCATCATAGCAAGGTGCTGGCTTTAATGCATCTTCTTCCCTCACCCCGCAAGAGCGCATGAATCTTCCACTTCCCCTATGCCACATAGATATTAAACACATTATTCTGTTTTGATCAAATACTAGTAAAATTAAATTTCCTCGCTGAGTCCCATCTTTCCATCTGTGAAGCTGAGCAGGAATATGCATTTCAGAAAGCAGAAAGAGAGGCATTGGATGAAAGGTCTGCCATTTTCTCCTTTGTTAGCAGTTTCTAGCTAGACATGATAAATTTTTGCTTCAGTGAGTACATATTCCAACATCTGCTCCATTTCCACCTTGCAGACATGCTGACAGGTGTACTCTCCTTTTAAAATGGCTGGGAAGCTGACAGATGGACTACTGGCAATAAATAAAGGGTAAAACTCAGAGCAAGACACAAGAGGCTCCTGAACTTTGTTGGCATTTTCAGTGAACGACTTTTAATTTCTTTAGATTCATTGCCCCCCTGGTTCAGCCCTCATGGTCCACCTCCGGCCTGAAGCTCAGTTGCATTTGGCAAGAAACTTTCTTTTTATCCCTTTTCCCGCCTCCCTTCAGAGAGGGAAGGAAAATGAGGTTAATCTGCCAAAAATTCCTGATCATTAGGAGTGCAGTAAAAATTGACATCAGAAATTAACTGCAAAACAAAGTGAGGTTTGAGAGGAACGACAGCAAGTGAAATGCATTTCTCCTTGGGCTGTCAAGGCAAGAATCTGCAGATTTAGGTGGTTAGTGATGCAACGAGCCTGCGTCTAAAACAGCCCTCTATGGCCTGGGTATAGCAGATGCTGAGGCTACGTTCTGCTCCCATTGACTTGCCCCAGATCATACTGTAATATAATTTGAGGGTGCTCAGCACCTTACAGAATCAGGCCCTCTGCTCGTATTTAAGAAGGAAGTGTTTCCTAGTGGTTGGAGTATGAAGCTATGGTGAAATCCTGGCCACATTGGAGTTTTTCTGTTGTTTTCAGTAGAGCCAGGATCTCACCTTTGGTTTCTGATCGATATTTTGCCACTGGCATTGACTCACTGCCTAGTTTGAGGCAAATCACACCACTTCTCTGTGCTTCAGTTTCTGGATCTATAAAAAAGGGAAATTAGGAGTGGGGCTCTCAGAGATGCTTAAGGAAAGCATTCAATCCAGTGCATAAGTGTTTCTCCGAACCGAATTGGATGTATGCAAATATTTAAGTGCTTGCCAGAATCCGGGCACTAGAGATGACCATTATTATAGCTAGCAAAGTATTATAATTTATTCAAACAAAAATGATCCCCCCCAAAATGAGGTATTCTGATTTCTGTGTAGGAAATGCACTACTGTCTTTGGTTCCTCAGACAGGATCAAATCCTCTGATGATGCAGCACTATTAGACTAGCTTTATGGGGAAGAAGATTTTTATTCAGTTCTCTCTTTTTTTGACTTTATAAGAAGCTTGCACCATAATTGTTAATAATTAATACCTAATAATACCGAGTCCATGGGAGCCTCATTAAATGCTCATCCAGACAAAATCTCCAGCGAATGCCTTACACATGGCTTGGTTATTAAATAACAGTATCTGTACAATAGGGATTTCTGCACACACACGTGATGATAAAAAAGGCCTGGATAGCAGGTTTATTCATGAAAGGAGCTTATTCACCTCTGTTGGGGTTTATTTTCATTTCAGGTTTGTGGCTTAATTGGAGATTTTTGTTAAACTGGAACTGTAATACTAAGGTAAGGGGGCTTGGGAATTTCAGATTTAAAGAGTCAGTATTTGGCAAGTCACAAGCCTTTCTTTAATTGTAATCATCATTCCCAACTCCCATGCATGATTCAGGAGCCTAGTGTTTCCTTTAAGGGTCTGATCCCAAACCACCTGTAGCCAATGGAAAGTCTAATTGACTTCATGGGGCTTTGAACTGGGGGTGAATATATCAAAAAAGAAAAGAGCAGAAACCCAATCCTGAAGTCCTTACTTTGTTCTGGTCACGCACAACTCCTGCCAGCTTCGGCTGGATGTGGCGTAAGGTCTGAGTAATCTATTTCTCCATGTGCACCCCCCCCCCCCCGCCCCTCCGCACATTTCCTCTCATCACTGTAATAGTCTCCCAAGCAATGAGACTTCCCTCACCATTGTGAGAATAGGAAGAAAGGACCCTAGGAACTGGCCCTCGCAAATTATGGAATAACTTTGCTGCTTCTATGGAGTAAGCTGATGAAAATTCCTCCTTGAGCTTCAGAACTCCTATTATTTCTAACATCTTAGTGGTTTTGGGTGGAAAAAAAAAAGAATCTTGATCATCTTTAGACTACAATGGAGCTACCCACTGGGAAATAAAAACAAGAAGGAGCTGCTTTTCTTCTCTTATTCTTCTGATGAAAGGAAACTAAACTAAGACACCTAGGATTTTGCTGACTTTCTTGGATTCACAAACGGCACTCCAGTATTATAAATCGGGGTTTTTTATGTGTTTTTTAATGCTACTTCTCAAACTCTCCTTGGTTTATAAGATGCTGTACCAATGAAAAGGACTGTTTTGTTTATTTGCAGGAATCAGAAACTGGCTTATTCTGGCTCACAGTCTCTTCTGTAACACCAGCAATAATTAATAATAAAGCCTCTGCCTGCTCCGGCCCCCCTTTCCTCTCCCCCCTCCCCCTCCCGCCCCCAGGTAGAGCCGTGGAGCTGAATGCCTGACAGGCTCTAGTCCTTTTGATTTAATGGAATCGTGTTAGGGCATTGAGATGGTGGAACTGGGGCATGGAAAAAAATTCTCTGTCACAAGCAGGGCTTTAAAGACTGGAGTTCTTCCTCGTGTCTGTCCCCAGCTCACTGTCAAGGGAGCTTTAAGGGACAGAAGAGAGCAGGTGACAAAGCAGCCGGGGAGAGAGAGAGGAACCGGGGCAAGCAGTTCATTAGTGCGGCTAATGTACATGAGATGTAAGGTCTGTGGAAGAGACCAAAAATGAAAAAAAGAATGTAATAGGCATTTTACCATAATGAGCTAGAAAGGGTAGAGGGAACGATTCACTCTCTCTTTACAGGTGACCTATACTAGATTCAATGTCATTCAACTCCCAGAGCACAGCGGCACCCAACATCCGCAAGCCCTATTAATGAGCAGTAAGAGGTTACAGACTTCCCTCTCCCCCCTTTACAAAATGTGTGGCGGGCGCAGAGGGGGGCAGGTGTCAGACAGTTTGTGTTGGATAAGGACGTTAATGAAAGGTGCAGGGTTCACAGAGAAATGTTCTGCTCATGGTTGGTGCGGGTGGTGGGTGAAGGCACTGAAACTAAGGAGGAAAAGAGATCATCTCTCTCCAGTCATAGGAGCTGAAGCCCAAGGGAATTTTCCCAGCACTTTTACTGGGAGCGAATGTAGGTCCATAGTCCAACAACGTGGTGGGGGCAGACTACTTCAGTAGCTAGTGCACAGATCTCGATGTCAGCATCGCAGGCCCGAGCCCAGATTCCCTGACGGATGCAGGAATCCTAAGTGATGTCTGAAATTTGGGGAGCGTGTCATGGTTCCTGTGGTGCCCGTTTCCAGAGGAGAAGTGACAGACAGTGTAACATCTGAGTGGGGAATTCACTTATTCTAATGGAGCTCCATCTGGGTGATGCTGCATAGAGGCTGCCGCGGTACCCGGGTGACGGCTTTACATTTCATTCATGAACTGATTTAGGAAGAACTGAGCAGAAATACAACCCTGCTTGAACCTGTGTAACGTGACAGGATTAGGACTCAGTGATTGCATTACCCCGCAGATACAATCTCATGTCAAAACTGAAGTCATTGGGATGTGTAACTTAGACAAATACTCAGGCCTGCGTAGAATGGTATAGATAATGACAGATCCTGTGAAAAAAAGGCAAAGCGCTCTAACTTCACAGCCATTTCCCACTCCTTCTTGGTTCTGATTGTCCATTTTCCCTGCAATCGCTAATGATGGTCACCAATGCTGCCTGAACTGTTCAAGGGGCTATCGCCTTTAGATTCTTTATGCTGCATCCGGTGCTGAGGAACAGCGCCTCAACGGGAAGCTGGAAACCCTGAACTTAGACCTCAGAAGAAGAGTAAAAAAGGAAATAAATATGAAATATTTGGTCTTAAAATATATTTCCTTATATTTTTTCTTTTTAAATCAATTTTGTGCAAGTGAAAATACACCAGAATGTCCCCTTGCAGAGATGAAATGCTCTATTTATGTCCTGAATTGTTTCTGACACAGGCAGCTTTTCTATCCTGCCCCAACGCCGTCCTTGAATGAGCACCTTTAGGGGCAGGAGGGGAACTCATTCTCCAAGCGCGGTCTCCCAAGGGAGCCCAGTGTCATGCTTGACAGTCTGATAGTGATTAGATGTGAATTCAGACTATAAATAGCAACAGCTTTTAACCATGAAGTTTGAAGGCTAGGGTGAGACGGAATGGAATCTGAAAGGAAATGATAAATCCCACGGGGGAGCTGACTCTTGATTTGAGAATAACAATCTGATGTTTTAGTCTGTACCAGACCAGTGATCCCAAAGCGCAACAGACTCAGAGAGGGATCATTTTAGCCCTGAAAGGGAACATAATCAAGTACGGTGAAATGCAGCGACGCTATTGGGCATAAATAATTCTGTCTCCAAGAGGAACTTTAGGGAGGCAAGATGTCATTGACTTAGCTTGAATTTGTCCAGGACACCAAACTTAAGAGACCCCAAGAAGTGCTATGGAGTCTTTAATGATCCAAAAGACACAACCGTGCCTTCTTCCAGCATTCTTGGGCATTTCATCTGTACTCAGACGAGAAGAGCGACCTTCTGAATTACCAGCACTACCATGGTGTTTCTGAAAGGTCTTCAGTACAAATATTAACACAGCTTGACCCTTTCTAGCTTGTGAGGTCTGCTAAGATCATAGCTTACGTGGCACACATGAAAGTTAAAGTCCTGTGTACAGATACAAGCAAAACCACCAATCAGATGTAAATCCAAAACCCATTAATGCCATTCAGAAACCTACTACTAGAATGTAAAAACATTCAAAGTTTGTAGAAACTTTGTGTGCTTTATGAAATAATATGGCTAGTATATAATAAATATATATTGCATAATTCTACTGCATGTGCCCTTCTCACTGTATCTGGAAGAGGTGGGGCTTTTAGGTAATTTCATATCCCACCTCCTTTGTCATTCTGCATTACATTCTGGATCTAACAACATTTGGGTTTGTTGAGGCATGGAGTTCTACGAAGCTTTAAAGGGCCGTGCAGCTAGTCCTCTCAGTTGTTCCATTTTGCTATTTGCCCTTTTCGCTATTGCAAAATACATACAATGAATGAATTAATTAATTGTTGTTATTCTTGCAGAGCCCAAAAATTCCGGTGAGGATTTGCACCTGTTGTGCCAGGTGCTGTACGAACACTGATAAAAGGTCAACCCCTGCCCCAGCTTACATTCAGAAACACGAACATACCACTACTGCACTTAAAGTACCACAACCCTCCTTCAGGGCTCTAAGGACCCTATTTGCCCCTTTTAGCTTCCATCCATGTTTCAAGAAACCATTCCCCTTGTGCCAAGTTGGGTTGTATTGTACTGTGCACCCCTTTATAGCTGTCTGTCTCTCAGAACACAAAGTAAAGCATTCGTTCCTGCCCCCAAGAGCTGAGAGTCTAATCAGTTTGCTTAAGGTACCCCTTGTTCCTTAAGAAAAAACGCTGGATGTGAATATCTTTGCAAAATGCACTATTTGATCACTGAGCCCTATGAACCTGTATGACTTTCTCACTTCCTTCATGTAGTCAAATTCCAAAGGGGTAGCCGTGTTAGTCTATTGTAGAAAGACAAAGTGGGATTTTTCTCCCACGAAAGCTCATGCGATAAATAAATCTGTTAGTCTTTAAAAGTGCCACAGGACTCTGTTGTCTCACTTCCTTCAGGCATTCTCAGAAGGTATGAGTTGGAATGTCCATTTCAGGAAGAGATCTCAGAGGGGATTCAGGGGAGCACATAGCATAGTGATATTGCTGTTGATACACTAAAGCAGTACACAAATTTGCTTGAAATTTTGTGCACAGCTCAATCAATCACAGAGAGTTCTTTGTTGTTGACCCCCAACCCCTACAGTAACTTCACTGTGGAATATACACAAACCTTATCTAAAGCCATTCAAGAAAGCTGTTTGACACTGAACATCACATTGATTTCTTGCCAGGATTTCACAAGGGCACATGTGACAGCAAATGACATGTGTAAGCCTTGCAATAAATAAATAAACAAACATGACTAATGCAAAACCCATCAATTTCTATGCCAGCTTGAATTATGTACCTTCTGATAGATCCGACACACATCTTGCGAGGTGGAAGCATAAAGAGTGTGTTGCCACATGTTGAAACAGTCAAATGGGGAAGAACAGTGCTAGGTGTCTGATGTAAAATTGATCTTCTATAAAAGGGAAAGAGTTACCACTTCTAAGAAGATGTATAAAGGTCTCTCTCTCTCTCTCTCTCTCTCTCTCTCTCTCTCTCTCTCCCCTCAAATCTATGGTGCTCTGAAGCAATTGTTGCAGCTGGCCTTAAACTTTGTTCTTTAATTTCCCTTCTATGGTGTGCTACTTAGTGAAAAATCAGTTCTATGTTTCCTGCAACTGAAAGGGTATGACCCTTTCATGTGGCAAGGTAATACTCTCAATTTCTGCCACATTCAAAAGCAGAGGTGGTTGGGAAATTTTGTATTAAATGTATTTTCACTAGAAAACATTGATTGATTGAAACAGAAATGTACTGGTTTTAACTAAAGCGTTTCTCTGGCGAGGCAGTGGGAAGCGGCGAGAGAGCCCTCACCTAGAATAGCCAATCGCTTGATGGCTGGGCAACACATTTAGGATGTGAAAGACCTAGCTTCAAGGCCCTACTTCAGATCAGGCAGAGCAAGGACAATTCTGGGGCCTCTCTCTCTGGTGGCGGGGTTTTTTTAAGTGAAAAAATTCAAAAGATTTTTCCGATTTGGAACAAAAGCCAATGCTGAAACCTCAAATTTTCTATGTGATACAGAACTCTTCTTTTCCAATCAGTTCTCTTCAGAAGCC
>ML685932.1:2220621-2252520 GCA_007922175.1 Pelusios castaneus | reverse complement strand
ATTTATCGCATGAGCTCATGCGATAAATAAATCTGTTAGTCTTTAAAAGTGCCACAGGACTCTGTTGTCTTTCTAGTAAGGACTGTTATTTTTAGTCACTTCTATAGCGTCTATCAGCTGAATATTCTTGTTGTTACTGGGCACTGTGGAATGAAGTATGGTCTAGTAGGTAGGACGATGGACTGGAAGTCAAGGCGTTTGGGCTTATTCCGACCTTGGCTAATGATCTTCTGTATGTTATTGGGCAAGCCATTTTACTTCTTTGACTCCATTTCCTCTCCCAGTTTTTGTCTATTTAGATTGTTCGACTCTCCAGGCCAGGAATTGGCTCTTAATACGCATATGTGTAATGCCTAGCTCATGGGGGCCTCTAGATACTAGTATAATATAAAATTAATAGTCACGTTCCTTGCTGTGCTACATAGTGATCATGGAAGAATGTTTTCAAGCCCCTGCATTCGCTCATCCACCAAAGATTAATGTAAGTGCCACCTCCTGCCACGCACTTTGCTTTATTAGCATAAAGTTTCTATTGCATAGCAGTTTGATCCATTCGTGTTTACTTAATCCCATGTTCTGGCAGAAGATGGAGAATTTGCATAATTAATAATGACCTGAGCAATCTCACGTAATGCCTGCACTGAACTCCTGACTATCCTTGTTAACTAACAACATCTATAATAGTGTCAGACAGGTAAAAGACTCCCTTAGTCTGTTGAGACAACATTATTCACTTGGGATTACCATAGGGTGTTTTTCAGCTCTTGCCATTAACTTGAATCACTTGCCTCATTCATTAAGGCAGGCGTATTGGGTTTATTTAACTCCACACAGAAAACACAAAACCAGAGCAAGAGAAAAAAGCCATGTACCTTAGCATTTTATATACACAGCCATGCACTCATATCTCTGTCACTGAGACAAAAGTCTGCCCAGGTATTTACTGCTGATCCACTTGCAGGTTGTGTTTCCTGAGCTTCTGTTAAACTTTTCCAACAGTCTTTGAATTCCATTAACTTTTCTGTCCAGATTATTATCATGGAAAAAGTTCCACCTGTTCTGATAATTTCAAAACCATCCAAGGAGTTGGGGTGCTCTGTTCCCCCAAATCCTCTCAGCAGCTTTGAAAATCCCACTCTCACACTTCATTGCATGCATTTAGTGAACCAATAAACTGTTCTTATTGAAAGGGACTAGCAGTGTTCCTCTGGAAAGCCCAATTTGTACCATATATTCTCTCCTGAAGAGACTTAAATAAAGCCAGCTGATCTTTTATGGTGATAGGGGCTGGCTGAAGTTTCCTCCCTCTTTCAGTAATGACCCCGCTCCTTGAGAAGTTCTATGAACACTCTTTCTCCTCAGAGTCCCAATGCCTGCTGGCTGGGGGAGCCTGCGATCTGAATTTCAGCTAGTGTCACTAAACCACTAAGCTTGCCACCCAACCCTTGCCTTTTGGCTCAGCTCTGCTTTGAACGAAGAACTAATTTTGCTTCTCCTTGCCAGCAAGTGAGAGAGCTGCTGTGCGTGTGGTATGAAGAAAGTTGGTAGCTGTGGTCCCACATTCAATATGAGTTGAGCCAAGTTTCTCTGTGGCATTGGGCCTGTATTTGCATGTTTGTATTGAACAGCCATGTTAAAAGTATTTAGATTATGACTACGGAGGGTCTTTATCTGAAAGAGTTGAGAAATAAGGGAACCTGTGACAAGGTGAAAAATACCAGAACCAAGCTCATCCACAAAACAGATTCAGTCCAGGGAGCAAGAGTACAATGTGACTGCTCCTACCCCACCAACATGCTTCTGATTTGAGATGAAGGGACCCGTAAACGAATGGGTCATTCCTTGGCTTACCTGTTCATTCAACCAACAAGCCCTCTGCATGTATCTGATGGTAGGCTTTGTGGTGAGATCTAAACTATGGCCATTGCTACTCTTTTGATTGGCCGCCAAATACTCCTCCTGTTTCCCGTTACCAGCTACCCTGTTGCATTGAGCCAGCAGCAAAGCACCTACCTATTCAGCAATGCAAGGAAAGACTTGCCTGCTGGCGCTATCCCATGGCAATGCGTTAGCCTGCTATTAGTCACGTGAGAATCCTAGCCCGCTTTCGTCCCGAGGACTTTTAAATGGGCAAATCTCCCTCTAACAAAGTGACGGGAGGCATGGGGCTTGGTTTCCTCAGATGAAGTAAACTTGTAATTTCTAACATCAGAACAACGCCATTTGCCAAGTTAGATGAAATGCTTGTAACGAGGACTAATCAGATTCCACATTAATGAGAGAAAATATTAAGCTAATCAACACTCAGGCAGGTCTCTAGGCTGCACGCCTATTAAACTTCATAAAAAATTAATGACTGAAAGAGCAAAATCGTTTGTAAGGGGTCTCCAGTGGCATTGGAAAGGCCTTGAGTATCATTCACCTCTCATTACATTGAATTAGCCTCACTCCCAGACCCCAAACACAATCTACTTACTGAGCAGCGTTTTCTACTGGGCCTTAGATGGCTCAGTTTGAAAATACTCTTGAAATATTTATCCATTCCCTCCTCCCCAGTTTCCTCCTGTTCCATTTTCATGATGGCTTTTTCAGTTTAATTAAGGAAATTTGTACTCTTATAGCTCCTGGGAAATACCTCTCTTCTTTGTGGTCTGCAGATACCCACTGCAAACTTCTCTTTCAGGAAACTGGGACTGCTTTGTAATTGACCTGTAGCTGACTGCTAAAAGCATGTTTGGTAGCTGCCTGGAAAACAAGATTGGGGTTATGTAAGAATAGAGAGTACAAATGAAACAAGCTCAACTGCATGGTGTGAGGAGCAGCCATCTCTCTGCTGCCTGAACTTTGATCTTAAAATTTTGCTTAGTCTAAGTCACAAGTTAACAGCCTTGGGTTGACAGCTATTATCATCAAAATGCAATGGACACTATGGGCTTAGAAATATAGGCCTAGATAAAATACAATATATTTATTGAGTGGACTGATGTTACTATCTTAGGCACTAAAGAAATGAGAGAGAAAACTAGAAATAACTTAGATAAATAAATGAATAGAATAGAATAATAATTGACCTGACATTTCATCCAAAATTCAACCCAAACTCAACATAAACCTGCAAAAACGTGAGGTTAAACTGTCCATGTAAATTGGTTTGTATTGACGGCAATGGGAGCAGGAGCTGGACCACGAAGTACAATGCAACTTCTGGGTGTCATTAGAAACCTTGTTTTTTAAGTTACAAAGGGGTAGCCATCTATTGCAGAAAAACAACAGTCCTGATTTATGTGATTTATGCCATCATGTGCCGGAAATGCCCCTCTGCCTTATATAATGGACAAACAGGACAGTCTCTGCGCAAAAGAATAAATGGACACAAATCTGACATCAGAAATCGCAACACTAAAAAACCAATATGGGAACATTTCAATCTCTCTGCTCACTCGATTGACGACTTGCTAATAGCTGTGTTGAAACAGATGAATAACAAATCAGAGCTTCAAAGAGAGACTGCAGAACTCGAACTTATATGCAAATTTGACTCAGTTGCTTTGGGGTTAAACAGAGACTACGGCTTTCTCTCATTACAACAGGTTATTTGACCTCACCTTCCTCTATGTGCTGTTCCCCAGTGTTTGAATCCTAACACCTATTTTGATTTGCTGTTACAGCCTGACCTGATCCTATGTCATACACTCCCCTGCATTTCATTTCCTCCCATTCTGTACGTGTCCCATCTTCAAAGCGTCTGACGAAGTGGGATTTTCTCCCACGAAAGCTCATGCGATAAATAAATCTGTTAGTCTTGCCACAGGACTCTCTTGTTTTTTAAACATGCCCCATAGTGTGTTCTTGTCCATTTAAATAGACAGGTAAGTGGCTGTTGCACTCTGAGGAAATGCTCCTGGGCATTTAAACACATTTCAAAGCATTCTAAACTGCCTCTCATTATTCCTTGACAAAGTTCTTCTAATCTCACTCTCTGGGTTCTTCCCTCCCATAGCTGTTACTACACCCTACATTCTATACCTGTCTTTGGTGACATCAACACATAGTTCTTCTCAGTTCAAAAGTTCCAAGAAGTATTTCGAAGGCCATCTTTGTAGGGCATCAGTTCAAAAAGGACCTGAGGCAGGCTAGAGTTCTCTGGTGTGTGTTACATGCCTATCATGGTAAAACATCTTGTAAAATGAAATGAGCATCAGCTAATGCTAAGTGACAACTCGATTTCTGATAGTATTAAGTCTGTTGCTTATAATAATTATAACTGGCAAAGAGTCTGGGATAAAATAAGAACTCAGAACTCCAGGGTAACTCCTCAAACCTTAGTGGTTTTCTATTTGTTTGTTGGGAGGATTCAAAGAAGTTTTGTTCACTTTGATTCTTGTACCTTATTTACAGATCTCTGCACTTCCATTCTAAGATTGGGCTGAAACCAGCTAGTTCAAAGACATCATGAGATAACTTGAGGAGATGAGAACTGAGAAATACCAGAAATTCTGGTTTGGACTCAGAATTGAAGTGCAATTTGAAGACTGAAAAGGACTGGATGAGAAATGGTCTATACCGGAATCCTAGATTCACTTCTCCCCTCCCCTTTGAGGTTTGGGAAATATTCAGATTAAAATTTTGCAGCTCAGAATCCCCAAAGCAAATACCACAAACTTTGGGAAAGTTTGGATCTGAATTTCACAGTCCATATCTAGAGGTGAAGTGACTAGGCTGCGTTCACACAGTGTGTTTGTGGCAGGGCCAAGAATAGATTCCAGCTCTCTGGAATCCCAGCTGCATGGTCTCTCCTTCCTCAAAAAAAAAACCATGCATGCCTCCTTGGAGACTGGATAACACCAGGTTGCATCGTACAAGTCTTTACTATCATGGAAGCTGAAACCCAAAATTACAGTTTATAAGGATGCAAACTGCTGGCTGCGTACTTCCTGGCTACAAATCAAAAGTAATAAAACAGCGCAGGCTGTGACTGCAGTCCCTCTGCGGAAGTCTTAATGTCTGCATCATCTGTTCCAGCTTTTTCAAGAAAAATATGCTCCGGGATATTCAGCAGCCATCAGCCTAGCTTACGTAATACCCTAGTGGCACTGTGCTCTGCGGAGTGACTGCAGTATCTCATCAGTAGCTTTTCAAAAAAAAAAAAATATTTTTTTTTCTCAATAGAGGCGAACATGATAACGTTTCCCACAATGTCACCATCATTTGTCCTGACAAACGCTCCCTGGGTATTGTAAATGGCAATGAAGGGAAGAGTGCAGAGACCCTCATGGTAGATAACCGGTAAGATCAAGTAGAAAACCCCTGGTGTACCACTGGAGACCTCTGCATAACATGGAATTTTGATGATCAAGTTTCACAGGAAAATTCTTTGCCCTAATGGCACCCTATTTTGGAGTCTCAGTCAGAAAGACAAGGACTGAAAGACAGCCATGTACAGCGCACTCCTAATGATGGCTCACAGTGCAAGGATGAATTTCCGCAGTTCCAAAGCCTGGGAAGATTGGAATCTTGGGCTTATCTCAGAATTTCCTCCATTTCTTTAACTGTAACATTCTGGAAAGTTAATATGCATTTAAACCACGGGTATGTGTCTGCCACTTTCATTTACCGTAAAAGCTTGTGAGTGCATATGTAAATTGGATAATGCCCCATTCTCCAGAACTGTTGCCTTACTACTAAATGGACGGGAAATATTTGCACTGAATTGCAAATCCACTCATAATTAATCTTTCATTACATTTAATGATTCCCTTGAAAATTACCCCATTTTCTACAGCAAATGCATTTTTCCAGTGAAAAAGAGAGTTTCAAGAAATTCCCAACTGTGCTCTCACCCCAGTCAGAGCCCAAAATAGCTAATTTCCCTGCAACGGTGGTTCTGCTTTTTTGAAACGAGTGAGAGATCCTTTCATGCAATAAAACATGAAAAAATATGTATTTCCACTTACTTTTGACAATGCAAACCCAGCCAAACTAGCTCAAACTAAAAAGAAAGTAGAATATGAGGAGTCTGGAAAAATGACATGAGATGACTCAGTGGATATTTTTTGCATGAAAATCCATAAGAAAAAACTGATTAGCATTACACATCTCTTGTGTTCATGAAGTACCCCATTGCAGCAGTATGAACATGCTTCAGGAGTCAGGATGAAACACACACTTTTTGGAACAGAATATGTGTTGTGGAACAATGGACTGCGCTGAAATGCTAAGAAATGTTCCCATTTTTTATGTAACCAAGATTTATCTTTTGTTGAATAACAACTTGAAAAGCAACTGTAAAGGTGAATGTCCAAGTTTGTCATCCACCCTATGGCTTCTGGTAACACAGAATACAACGAAACTGTCCGTCCAGAGAAAAGTCTTAGCATGGAGCAGTTCGGTAAATGTTCCATGGTTTCAATGTCCTTTCTGCATTTGCATGTCGAGCTGCCCTTCGTTTTCCATTCAGGGCTTGTTTGCATTTATCATTCATTGTATTTGGACTGACTCTGACATGAGGAAAGGAGGCATGTGCTGGATACAAAATGGGTAAAATGGAACAGGTGGCGTGAGCTTTTGATGATTTCACGGAGACTAGGGCAACTTTTGGAAGACAGATTTCAGCTCTTCCCATAATTTATTATCTACACAGTATCTTTCAGCATCACATTGTTTGGAGGCCTGAGGAAGAGGAGCCAGTAATTTGGCATGAAATAAGAAGGCATGGCTGGCGCAGAGAGCTTTGAAAGAATAAAAGAAGCAAAAAACATTGCTTTGTATCTCAATTTCCTAACCTGTGAGCACAGAATATATTTAGTGTTGAACCCGGCCTTACACATAATATTCAGTTAGAATCTAATAAGACAAATCAGCTCCTTAAAGTTCCAGGCAGACCTTTTCATACATTTATTTCTTTTGGGAACCCCATTCCTGATTGGAAACTGTGAATGTAAGTAAAAATAAAACCACCATACTTGACACTCTTCAGCCACAGGTTTCACAGTGCTTTAAAAGTGGCATCTAAATTTGTGGGTGCAAGTGCCTGATTTGCAGAGATGTTTAGCAGTCAGGATTTCCATTTCCCACCAACGTCAACAGTAGCTGCCTAGGCTCAGGAACAGGTCTGATATTTTCAAAAGAGATCAGTGACTGCAGTTGGAGCCTGATTTTCAAGAGAGCTCAGTCATGCTGGGTGGAGGTTGAAAGAAAACCTGGCCCTTTACATAGACGCTTGAATGGAAGGGGAACTCTTTAGAAGAAGACCTGCTTTTTTTAAGACTCTGGCCCAACATAGCTCAAGATGGGCATTCATGAACAGAGGCACCGAAAATCAGAACGATCCTCTGAAAGTTGGGTTTTAATAACTTGTCCAGCGTCACTAAGTAACAGGGATGGGATGAAGAACTCTGTTTTTTTGTCCCAGGCTACTGGTTGGCTCTCTGAGCCATGGGTCTCTCAAGGAATGACTGCAGTTGTGTGTGGAAGAGGGTTCTTGTCTTTGGAGGTCAGGCAGCTGAGCAGTTCCCTATCTGTACATGCAAACACCAATTTTGGACATCAACCCATGCAGGTCCCCTCTTAGCCAGTCACAGTACAGGGCACCTCGCACCTTGCAGGCTTTTGTGGCCTCAGGGATGCCCTGTAGATGGCCATTGAATTGATTTCCCTCTTCCCCAGTCTGCTGTCCAAGAATATATGCCTGAGAGGAGTTACTTTGTTCTGTGGTTTTGTAACAAACAAATGAGAAGCGCACAGTCACATAAATCATAACAAAAGTCCAACACCCACGTAAGCCAAGGTTCCCCAGCACAATCCAAACAGCTTATTCAACATTTCAAGCTCATCAATAACAGCCCATTGACACACCAAGTACAGCTCCAGGGTCTCTCTTTAGAGCCTCAGGTATGGCTCTGGTGTCTCATCCCAGCTCTTTTAGCGGGGGTGCTTCTCTGTCCTGTTTCATTCTCGGGTCTGGTTCCAGCTTTTGCCTGGATGCACCAGTTGGCCTACTCCTTCAGCCTTTCCCAGCCTTGTCTAGCCTTCTGGCTTCAGCTCTCCAGCTCAGAAAGCCAGCCCCTATCTTCCTCTGCTGGTCTCAGTCTTCAGTCCATTCCAGCCGTGGGTCTTTGGTCTGGGGAAGTTTGTAGGTCCCTCCACTGCCCCCCCTACTTTCTGCATTCACCAGCCTGACCTGGCTCCACTGCTCCTCAGGGAACTCTCACTTCAGGGTTATTTTTCAGGGTCAGCTTTGGTGCCCAGCTTTGAAAACGATATTAAAAGATAAGCAGCCATGTACTCACTAAGTGAACAAGTACCAAAAGAATTTACAAAATACTCAGCCCCAAACAGACTGTCTATAATCTGTGCCTCAAGGACCCAGCAATTTTCAGCCTATGGTGCCATAGACTTATCTACTTTTAATTTTGAATTTACGCAAAGGCACTTAAAGTGATTTTGACTTTCCATCAGAAATATAGGGGTGTGCTGTCTCTAAGTGTCTGACTATTTTAGCCTTAAGATCAATAGAATGCATTAGACAAATTGCTTTCTCGCCCCATCTAGATGGATTGGCTCCGCCATTGTTTTAGATCAGTGGTTTTCAAACCTTTTTCCTTGGGACCTAGTTGAAAATGCCCGCGACCCAATCATTACATCTCTGGGCAATGCATTCCAGTCTTGGGACAGTGGCAGCAGGAGATGCCATGACCTATACCTGAGGGTCTGCGATCCAGTACTGGGCCTCGACCCATAGTTTGAAAACCTCTGTTTTAGATGCATGCTCTGCAGCCTGTGATGATATACCGGGTGATTGTATTGATGGAACTCAGTCGCATTAAAGGGGTACAATAAAACTAGCAGGTTGAACCTTAGAATTAAAAAAAATCTGAAAATACAGGTTGGAAATAAGAACTCCACAAAAAGCCTGAGATGTTTATAGAGTTCAGGCTTCATGTTCAGTATGTGCAAATCAGAAGTAATGATTAAAAACATCTCTTCTCTTCCGAAAGGTTAAGTGTCTCCTCTTGTACAAAAGAGCTATGTGTACCGGCACTCTTAAATTCCAGAGTGAGATCAAGTGCGTGCACTTTTGAAAGCAGAATGGTAAAGTGGTAAAGAATGAACATTAAAGAGGAATGAAACTACCAAGTATAGACAGACACATTGATGAACACAGAATTAGGACTTTATTCACCAGAGTCGGTTGAGTATTGTTGACTTAGAGTTCCCCATTTCTAGGTAAACACTATCTTTACTTTAGATCAGGAACATAACTGATTAAAAGGCTGTGTTTCATTTTTAATGAGGCAAATCTAGAAAACAACTCTCACTGAAGATGAGGTAGAGACAGAAAATTGGCCTATTAATTTAATGCTGTCAAAGATGTCCAATTAACAGTTCTGGTGACCAAAAGCCCTCCCTTTATGGTCAGAACAGGTAGAAAATAAGCAATGTAAATTCTGACTCTCGTTCCCATCCACACAGCCACATCCTGCTGGATTAGCCGGACAACTTCTAGGAATAAAAGGGCAGTCAGCCTTCATACGTCTTTAGGTCCCAGTTCAAGCAGAACTCTTTAGCATATGCTCACATGCCACTGAACTCAAATGCTTTGCAGAACTGGGGCTTTCATTCTTATAACCCTTCTGTTTCGAGCAGAACGCCAGTAACAGTGTCAGTTGTTGTCAGGGTTTGTGGGAGACGGACCTCTGTCCGCTAGGAACTAGATGCATTTCAAATATAATCACTAAGTTTCTGTCAGACTGTAAAGATTTTTGGTCATCTGGCTGAATTTTAACTGGTGATATACAGGTGAAACATTCTTTTTCATTTTAAATCTCTTGAGACAAAGCACCCCTTTAATCTGAGACTATTTAGAAGCCTATACAATAAAATGTGATAATGACTTTAAGAGATGAACACAACAATTCATTTAAAATATATGAAAAAAATGCATTCACAATCTGGCTTAAAAACACTAATACTGTAGTATATCATGAATAAGAACAACGGAAGGGCTAAATTTTTAAACATGCATCCAGTGAGCTGAACTGTTTGGAAAATCTGTGGGCACTGAGCTGTGTTGACAATCTAATCCATAAAGAGTGTAAAGTAACAGGTACACAATCTTTCCAATGTACCGAGAAGGAGACGTTCTAAGGTTTCCATGAAGGCATGTTGTTATACAATATGGCTTATTACACTACTACAGATTTGAATGGATATAGTGATATATATTGTTACTGTGTTTGTTGGAAAACATTGTAGTAACAAAATATAGATTCAAAATTAATAATCAGATAATTGGATAAATTGTTAATAAGATCAGACCCTTACTTTGCTTCCCAAAGGCTCCTAAAGCATTTTGCAATCAAGGCCCAACACTGAAACGCATCGACTGTAGCTCTAGCGACCAGCAACACTGCCTAACAATTCAGAACAGAAAGTGGCAAGGAATATCATCCAAGTGTATATTGCTTAATTTCAGAATCAAGTAGCAAAGAATTGGACAGGGCTCAACAGACCTATTGAACAATGCTTTTCTTCCTGGTCCTCTAGATGAGATTGTTTTCTAAATTAAGTTTCCAAACATGACATGAAACAGAGTGGGGAGGGGAAGAAAAAAGGCTGGCTGAAGTCTATAATTAACTTTCTGACATGTGAAGAACTGTGACATTGGGCTGTATCTAAATCGAAACATTCCAAATCCCTAAGGCCATTGATAGTATTTAGCCACACTTCTGATATCCAGACAAATAGCAACTTATCATGTCTCAGACACATCTGAGGGACAAAAGAAAGGTCAAGAGCTTAAAATAAAAGTATGAAAGAAGTTACGTAATGATTGAGGATCTCGACCAAAGGGAAAATCTTTCTGATAAACTGGCAGAACAAGAGAGACAAGGTTAAATTGTTAACTCCTTGTTGGTTTACAAATCAAATGCTCAAATATCTCTTGCTTCTAATGTTACCTGATCTATTCATTTGGCAGAGCAAATGAGAGGTGGTCTGGGAAAAACATATGCTAATAGGGATAAAGGAGAGCCAGCTATGGGAGAATTAGTATTGTTTTGTGGTCATGGGTCACTGATCCTTTGTGGGAGAAAGAGATTCTTCTCAATTCTTTATAGCTACAATTCTGTGAATTTGAATCCAAAGAAGGGCATTGTTCAAGCAGACAGCATGTTCCATAGAGATCATAGTTTTATATTGTAATTCATAGGTGTGATTGGCCAAGTTACTTAATTTTCTCTAATCCTCCCTGTAAGAGGCATAGAAGATAACAATATTTGCTTGATTTTTTTTTTTATTATAGATTGTAAAATCTTTGGGTGAGGGATTGTTTTTTACTCCTATTCAGGCTAGCACAATGGGTTCTTGATCAGATGTCTCTAGGTACTTTAATAAAAAAAAGTGATCATTTCCAATTAATTATCATATGTAGTCAGAAGCCTTGATTTTACAAGAAACATCTTGTTTATGTTATATGAGCGAAAAGGATTTAATACCATGGTTCTTATAGCTATGGCACTCTCAGGATGGCATGCTTGTGTGATCACACATATCCTCTACTGACTGCATCTTTTGCCTCATCTGAGCATACCTATATTAGAGAAAAAGATGAGTTTTAATGACTGTGTTTGTCCTGGTAAGTGAATAAAAAATGGACTGTATATTATCTGGGTCATGAATGTCTCATGACCCTCAGGCCTTACTCTACCGTGTCTAATGTACTTATGTAGTTCCAATACCACAGTCTCCGAGTTCCTTACCATCTTCAAAGTCCTTCTCCTCAGAATATCCCTGAGGGGTAGGGAAGTGCTATTAGCCTCATTTTACAGAATGGAAACTGAGGCACGCAAAGACTAAGTTTCAGATTTTTAAAAGTATTAATGTGCCTAAAAACGCAGATCAGAAGCTAGTGGGAGTTTCAAACGTGCTTAGGTGCCTAATTCACATTACCACTGATTTAATGGGAGTTCAGTGCCTGTCACATAGCAAGCCTGTTGCAGAACCGTTTTTTCTCCCTTTCTCAGATTCCCTCTTGTGACAACAGGAATTTACAAAGTAGAGGCTGAGCCGAATGAAACCAAGTGACACAGCAAGCCCAATTTCTCTTTTGCCTTCAAGTCTCCTCCCCCCTCAACATGTGACATACAGACTCATTTGCAAAACTGCAATCAGGAGAATTCCTTATTGTTTCTCCTCTGAATGGGTGTGAGGGTAAATTTTGACGGTTCTCCTGTTGTCCGTGACGCAAGATGTATTTAATGTATTGGATTTTCTTTTCATCCAGTTCTATTTGCAGAAAAAAAATTGCTCAAAACATCTGAAGCTAACAGCGTATCAGTGCACACGGTACATTTTGAAATGATCTTATTCAAAGCTAAAAACAGTGGATAACTCTGGGGCCTACTTGGTTTTCCAGCCACCATTTCAGGCAGTGTCACTTTGCTTCTTCACTGTCAAGCGAGCTCCAGAGGCAGGCTGCTATTTCTTGTATAGCTTTGAAATCTCTCAATCTCAGGGCCCTAGCGATCACAATATATTACAGCTGATGTAATCTAACATGGCACATCATTTTAAACCATTTGAACAGTCTTTTCAGGTTTTGCTTTTGTTTGTTTTTTAAGACAAACCTTAAAACTTTCTCTCTTGAAAGAACCCATCAGATACATAAATCATATGTTGAGTTGTAGAAGCAGCAAGTTCTGGATCTAAGCCGGATTCCTTTTTTCTTAGCAGTACTATTGTTTAGCTGTATTATGGTAAAGTATAGATGCATAAGTGACAAGAGATCAACTTTTTAAAGGTATGCAGGCATCTACAGATGTAGCTAGATGCCTCGTGGGATTTTCAAAATGGCTAGGTGCCAAACTCATGTTGCTTTTAATACGAATTAGGTGCTTAAGTCCTTTGGAAATCCCAGCAGGCACCCACTGCTGCCTTGTAGGCACCTAACTAACTTAAAAAAAAATCTGGCCCTAAGTGTTTACGCTCCTTTTGGAAACTGGGATTTTGGCTGAAGTCCCGTAACTGCTTCTGAACATTTTACCCCAAATCCTGATCTCAGTTAATAGAACAGGAGTTTTCCATTGATTTCAACGTGACCTCGATTGGGACCAGGAAATGGAGAGGGCACCAAATACAATAATATATCATTCTTAATAAATATTTCTTGCAGGATAGTCCTTAAGGAAACAGAGAGATTCTTTTCATACTCACTGATTCTCTCTGTAGGGGGAAAACCCAAATCCAAAACACTGTGTGCTCAGCCAGTCACCCGCCCAAATGATGGTTAAAATAGCCAAAGATGGAAGTGGTGTGTTCCAACACCAAGCGTTCAGTTTCAGTGACATAACAGCGCCACAATTTAATTCTTGTCATAATCTGAGACAATGATGGCATCGGGGAACCTACCAAGGTAGCAATTTTCTAGATAATCAACTTAATGTCTTCATTCTAAGTACATTTAGATGTGTAAGGTAATTAGGGGAGTTAATTTTCACAAATGGCAGAAAATCTGCATTTTCCAGCAGAGCTTAATTTTCTGCCAATTCCCAACTCAAGGTAACTGAAAAAAAACACTCTGTGCTCCTTATCTGTTCCAGCAGTCTAACCTGGGTGGGGGGTGTAGCACATCAGTCAGTCTGATAGATGTGCTGACAAATGCAGGTATTAACACGGCCAGACCTGGGCCGCTCGTTTTCCTTTATAGGGAGGCAAAAGACCAGTTGTCCCTGCACCGGACCAGGTGGCTGCACATACGAGTAATAACAAACCTATAAAAGGGGAAACACTTGCCCATTCAGTTGGGTTAACTCTCCTCCATTTGTAAAATACCTTGCCATGGCAAGGCTGGTTATGGGAGCCCTAAAACAAAAGAGAATGCTTGGTGTGATGATTTGGACGGATTTATACTGCTCACCCTGTAAGGGCTTTATTTAAGGCCTAATTGAGCGGCTGGAGCTCTGGGAAGTAGCTGAATGGTTCAGATTACGTTTCTTGGCACACAGTTCTTTTCTGTGTGTATTTTATGGGAAGCAGAGTAGGGAGAGATGTTTCAATCTGTGTCAATATCGCTGATCCATATTTCTCTGGACAATTGTTTCCTTTCCAAGCTGAAGACAAATGTGTGATGTTGGGAGAGAAGGAAAACAGCCTGCTGGGAAGTAATAGTCCCTCTGTATACGACATTGGTGATGCTACATCTGGAATGCCACGTTCTGACGTGAGTATCATTAGTAGCAGAAAGACAGAGTCCAAATTTCCAGTGCCTTCCCCTTTTTTGACAGTAAACTTCTACGCAGTCAGAAGAGTAGCATTTCACGCTCCATGTGCACAGGTGTATGTAACAAGACAACACATAATCAGGCCCAAACGATCTACAAGTCGTAGAAAGCTCAGAGCACAGAAGCAAACATGATTAGGGGTCCAGAGATGCTGATTTATGAGGGAAGATTAAAGGAAGAAAGGATGCATATCTTGTTTGCGCAACAACAAATGAGGTGAGCTGGGAACATGTTGGGCTACAAATATTTAATGAATGCAGAAGAGGGAGGAGAATTATTTAGCATGGTCAAAGGGGCATAAGCTAGAGAAGTTAGAAAAAAATTAAAAAATGGAAATAGAGGCTAAGTGAGCTTGCTTCTCCATTACCCTGTATTATTTCTACATCAGTGTCACTCCAGTGAAGTCAGGGGAAGCTGTGTAAATACTTTCAGGGAATGCTGTAAAAACAGTGTAACTCAGTAGAGACTTGGGCCCAATATCAGGAAAAAGTTACTAACAGTTATCTGTCTATGGGAATGTGGTGGAACTGTCTCTAAATGGAAGGAGAACGTCCCTTTCTTGGGGACATTTCAAACTAAATGGGAGAAAGCCTCAGAAAGCACATTTGGGGGAGAATCCTACCCTGCCAGAAGGGACTAGACTAGGTGATTCCATAAAACGTAGGAAGTCAGTGGATGCAAACTGAAGCAAACGGGTATTTTGCCACTGTTTTAATAGGGCCAGGATTTTCAGGTGGAGAGTCTGGTAAAATCCACTGGCTGTGAATAGGCCGTTCTGGTCTCCAAATTCAGCAGGTTTATGTGAGCCCGGAACAAGCTCTCACATGTTAAGATGGTATGTTCTGAGTTTTTAATATGGCAAGGTCTTGGTGCCGGATATAATGACACAGTAGGTGGCTCTGAAAAGTTTTTGTAAATCTGCATTGTGTGGGCCTCCTCAGTCCTAACCCTTTGCTGTTCTCCCTTCTCTAGGGTTCTTGGGTGCTCCAGGTGTCCTATTTTCCTGTGCTTGGGTTCTTTGGCCCATCTTCAGCCTTGTTTCGAAGTATAATAGGCATGTCCCAGATCAAAGGGGACAGAGAGAAGAGGGGTGAATGACAACATAACTGAAGGCTTTGCCAACTCCATCTCTCCCCCGCCTCCCCCCCCCCACTTTTTGGAGGAGTTTTGCTTTGAAATTTGAGTTTAATTGAGGTCATACCAAATGAAACATACTGAGGTGCAAAACAGGGCTGGATTAAGAGATGTTGAGGCCTCAAGGTATGTCAAGATTCAGAGACCTCATACCATAAAAATATAAAGAGAAAAAAGTGTATTCCATTATGACAGAAAGGGTAATGAGGACCCTCATAATGTGAGGCCCTAAGCCATGGCTTACTTGGTTTGTGCCTAAATCCAGCACTGGTGCAAACTCAGACAGAGAAAGACTTGAAAAAACTGGTTCTCGTCAATCAATGTGGGTGCGTCTACACTTGTAAATTAAGTTGATTTAAGCCTGCTTAAGCCTATGCCCTGCCACTGTCCCTGTCCTGCTCAGCCCCCATTGTACCTGGTACAATGGGGCAAATGCTGAGCCCCCTGCCACGTTGAAAGAGGTGCCTCCCCTGCCACCATGGACCAGTCCCAGGTCCACCTAGCCCCTAGAAGTCGACTTAGATGTCCAGTGTGGATGCTCTAAGTTGTTTTGGCAAGGTCCCCTTTAAGTCGACCTAATTTTATAGTTTAGACATGCTAAGTCGACTTAGCAAAGTCGACTTATTTGGCCAAGTGTAGACATAGCCTGTGGGTGGAAGCTGCTGGATTTCTCTCAGTGGCGTATATTGTTTTTTGTTATGCCTTGCTTATCCGCTATATCTTTTTTGTGGTGGCAGAGATGGAGGAAGAGAACACATGAATGCTTGGATTTCAGCATTTCTACTTCTTCAGTTATCATGTTTATACACTCAGTATTGTTTTCATCATAAAAGTTAATTACCATCTAAGCATTTGTAATCCACCCATCACTTCAGTCTCCAGGTGCCAGAGACAACAATTAAGGAGAATCATTGCAGCCCATGAATAGAACAATTTCCTCATTTTTCTTATAAGAAATGTTTCTTACAGGATGGGCAGAAGGCTAAGCATTTACAGGAAGGGAAAATGTTGGTCATATCAATGTGAAAAGAACAGGAATATCATTATCTCCGCATAACGTATTTAACAGAGGAAGGTGGGGAGAAAGGCCTGGAATCATCTCTGATACAGAAAACAAGCTTTTTGTTGTTGAAAAAAATGTGCCTTTGTAACATAGCTAATGCAAACTGCTGGTAAAATGTTAACTGTTTATTTAAGTAACTGCTGCTTGCTCCATCAACATCACATGGTTGAAACAAACAAGGAGTCCTGTGGCACTTTTAAAAAACTAACCAATTTATTTATCACATGACTTTCATTGGTGTAATCCCACTTCATTTGACAAAGCGGGATTGTGCCCATGAAAGCTCAGGCGATAAATAAATCTGTTAGTCTTTAAAAGTGCCACAGGACTCCTGGTTAGTTTTGCTGAAACAGACTAACACGGCTCCCCCCTGGAACTTATTAACACATATGGCAGGAGTGAAAGATAGTAAATTTAGTTTTGCTGATATTATCGATTTCAGAAAAGGTCTTGTGCGTCTCTGGGAATGTAAAAATATAGGTTTATTTTTGTTATCATAGTTAGAACTCAGTGCAGCTAAACCAAATTTAAACTAGTGTACGTGAGGTCCTAACATGTGCTAATACTTTTCATTCTTATTTCAACCACCATAAAACAAGCACAAAGGTGATGGACATACCCTCAGCAGGGCACATGTCATCCTGGATAAAGCCAGTCAAATGTTTGCATGTTATTTTCAATTCTATCTGGACTACAAATTTGACTAGCGCTTCCATAAGAAAACAGGATCCCGCACAATGGTTAACATTTTCCATTTAAAACTAAAGCAAGATCTAGCTAAATCCCACAGACAGTTTTGAAAATCTCAACCAAGATTTTTGAGGACACCTGGGTAGTCCCTGTCTTGGAAAAAAAAACTATTAGAAAAACTTCTTTCATGGTACTTTGGCTTTGGGGCATCTGTGTTCTAACTCTGGCTTTGCCTCTTTGGGCAATTCTCTAACCTCTTTCTTTGCCTTGCTTAGCAGATGGGGTACTCTCAGTTTTCATCAGTACAGTCCTTTGAATAGGTAAAGGACTACACAAGGGTACAGTTCAGACATTTTACGGTAGCTCAAGCACAAAGTTTTGTTAACTAGCTCATAATGAAAAGTATCAGCTCTGAAAATGCTTATATTAGACAAACTATTGTTCTTTCCCTCAGTATATTTTAACCGAGGAGACCTGATTCCAATTGCATTGATTGATCCTGAAGGCCTTCTGCCCTTGTGACCTCCAGGGAGTTCATTCACCAACATAATTTTCCTCATTTCATCCATAATGCAACTACACTGTGAGGAAAGTTCCCTGTTCTTCCAATATCAGCGAGATGCATGGACTCAATTGTATTGAAAGCTCTTTGACCGTCCCTCTGCCGGCAAGCAGTCGATGCCTTATAAGTAAATTAGAATCTATCTAAGGACAATGGGCAGAAAACGTCAAAGAATAGAGCAGCATGGTACAAACATTACTGACACTTTTGGCTCATTAGAAATTCAGATCTCTTTTGTCTACCTTACTCTATGACCAGCAAGACAAGGAACAGCAATTACTGGAAGGCACGGTGGATAGTCTTTTGTTTAAGATGCTGGGTTTGGAACTTGGGATCTCACAATGGGGCTGTGAAGATAAATACATTAATGTTTGGGAGCTGCTCAGAAACTATGCTGATGGGGACAGTTTAAGTACCTAGATGGATATTTTGCAGACATTCCTAGAGTCCCTGGCATGAAAATAGTGTTATTCTCTTTTGATCCCTTTCCTCCTCTGCCAGCTATCCCAAAGATCTCACATCATGGCCAGGCTTTGTTCAAGAAAGAGAGGACCTGACCATCAAGCTGTTATGCTGTAGCTCAAAAGTGGGAGTACCAGTCTCAGGACAGACTGTGAAGAAGCAGGGCAAAAACTCAGTCCCAAAAAAACAGGTCATTTGCATGTTTGATCTCACACCAAAGACAACTCTTGTAGCCAATCTTATAATAAACTATGTAAAGATGTATTAATTAGGAAAAGGAAATAAGAGTTATTTGCAAGGTTAAAGCAGATAGACATACACAAATGAGTTCCCAATCTAAAATTTCAAAAAGTAATATAAGCTTCTATGATAAGCAAGTTCTATATGTCCTTTAGGACTAACCCAGGCCAAGCGCTGAGGATTTTTTGCTTATGCTTAGCAATCCTTGCCCCTCAGAGTCCAAGCATCTTAAAAGATCATTCTTAGGGATTTTTATTCCTTCCCCACGTCAGATTCAAGCTGCAAATTCAACTATTGCGAGGAACTCACTTGCAAGTCTCCTCTTCATGGCGGGGGGGTTGGAGGGAGAGGAGGAGGAGAAAAGCAATTCGCAAAACCATTTGTCCCCTGATGTTCCACAATAGTTCATTTGGTGTTGCTGGGCCTTCTCTATTGGGCAGGTCATAATGCCTGCTATTGGAACCATCCGTTCACACTAATTAATGCTTCGCTCCTGTCTGGTGCTTTGCACTTACAGGGCAAACACTGAAACGTTACCTTAGAACATGGGCTACCGCTATTAAAAGGGAGATTAATGCATGCCGCCACTTACAAGCATTTACTAACGTCTAAAATTCAACATGTTCTTAGCATTCTCCTCCCTCTTTTAACAACATCAACACACCGTGAGCCAGACCGGTTGCAGCCAGTGTTCACTTGAGACCTAGGCGCCCTGGCATGAGCTGGCACCTGGCTCGCCAGTGTCACGTGGACTCTTTCTGGAACACATCAATTCAGCCCTGAAAATGATTAGACCTGCCAGGAGACCTGGGATACTGCTGCCTCTTCAGGCTCCCCAGCTTTCCCTACACCTCCCGTCAGGTTCCCTTTGCTATGGGACCCTTCTGTACTGCTCCACCCTGTGCCCCATTAGCAGAGTAGACTCTGTCCTCCACTCACTCAAGCACTGTCAAGCAAGGGAGTGGTGTCAATGCTTCCATTCAACTTTCTCTGGCTATAGGCTTTTGCGGGACACATTAGTTTGCTCGGCACATAGTGGGGTTCATTTCCTGTAAATAATCTCTCTTCTGTTCCATTAAAAAGAACCGACATTTCTTCTTTGGTTTATTTTTCTTTTTTCCACATTTCCCAAATTATACTCTTTTCAACAAGTGTGACACACTCTGCGTTGAAACACAGTGGGAACAAGGGGGATATCTCCCATGGGTTATGCAGAATCAAAGATTAAACTGTCATGCATGGCAAGTGCAGGGAAGGTGGGATGGAGAGGTGGGAAGGGAAGGACAAAAGCTTCAGGGAGTGTGGAAGATGAAGCAATCAATTTAAAAATAAGAGAGAAAGATGATAACAACAAATGGCTTCAGAAGGGAAAAATGCAAAATAGAACCTCAAATCAGTACCCTACTTGCTATATAATAGGACTGGTTGAGTTTATATAAGCCCACAGGTGTGCATGTAGCCTTAGAATAAATCAGGAAGGCGGGTCTCTGAATGAGGAAGCCTACAGGCAGTGAGACAACTTCTTCTGTGGCCCACAGCATCCTCTAAATACCATAAGTTTCTTCAGAGGCTGGACCCAGAACAAATGCCGTTTCCTTTGAGTTGATGGGTGCATTAAAACGATGCTAGCCAAAGATAAGCAGACAGATAGATTTGCAGGAAGGGGCTATTAGAAGTTAAGGACAGAGGTGAAGAGTCATGTTTGGACTGTAATTTCTTTGAGGCAAAGACTCTCATTTCATTATGTTCATAGAGTGCCTAGCACAATGGGGCTTTGATCTCAGGCAGAAACTCCTAGGCACTACTATAATACAAATAAAGTCATTTATTATATCTAGTTTTTATCCACTCTTTATGTTGCAATACAAACAGTCTCTCTCTAAGCAGAAGGCATTAAGAATTGTGTTTTCCTCTCATTTCATTCCTCTTTTCCCTTATTTCTGTTCTAGTTAGTACCTGGGAACAGAGGATTTGTCATATCAGATCCAACTATTGATCTGTCAAGCCCAGAATCCTCCCTCCAGCAGCAGCTGATAATGTTTATGTTGTGAAGCTAACTGTTAAGAGTGGATCACTGCTGGCATCCACTCTAATCAGTGTTCCAGACTGTCCAGGTAATACGTGCCCTTGGAAGTAAAGAAACCCACCATCTTACACATAGGTTGCCCTGTGATGGAGAATCTCTTGTACTGGTGAAGGGGGTAGGTAACCAGGGTCATCACTGAAAATGTACCCTCTGATTTAGGGAGTAGCTTGCTTTGTTTATAAAGCTCCATACAGAACTGGGGCAGAAAATCATCATCACTGACACTATTATGGCATGTGGAATTTGAATAACAAGCTTATAAGCAGCTGAGATGCAACTGATGATTCTTCTAAGGCACAAAGCAAAAGGAGCTTGTGCCCTAGAAGAAGGCATAAGAAATTGGGTTTGTGATAGCAGAGAATAGATTTAATTGCCAGTCATAAAATCACTCTGATTTGGTCTATTCACCTCTAATCCAGTGGTCCAGCAGACCCAAGAGGTCCTGAACTTGTGTATACCCACTTAACTCCATTAAAGTGAATTGAGCTATGTCAATTTATACCAACACAGGTTCTGTCCTTATAATCTGACCCTTTCTTTCCCCCCGATGGCTCATTTGTCATGACTTGGATAGGGAATATGCTGGGTTTTTCTCTGTTGAGGCTGAATGTAGACAACAGGTGAAGTGGGAAGAGAGAGATGGTCTTAGCTCTCTCTGCACCAATTCCTTTTAATAAACTGAAGGGGGAAAAAATGTGAGGTGAGACATCCTAGAGAATTCTCCCCACCTCCACTTGCTGAATTCAATCCCTTCTCTTTCCGGCTCTAGTACACAGCACGTTGCTACTCCTTCCATGGCACAAATCAATGGTACAGACCTGGCCAAATATCAGCAAAGGCCAAGGTCCTGGTGAGGAAAGCCCTGAGATGCGTTCCTCTCCAAGCAGCATAAATTCCACCTGGGATGCTTCCCTGTCCCATCTCACTGATGGAGGAAGATAATACATCCACCCATAAACTGGCATATCAGTTGAAGACCAAATGTTTGGGGGCTCATTCAGTTCGGGCTTCCAGCTGCCCCAGCAATGGCATATTTGTATACAGAGATGGTAGGAGCATAGTGTCATCTGCTAGCTGGAAGACAAATTAGCTCCTCTGCCAAGGTTGAAAAAGCTTTGAGACTGTTGGTTCCTTACCCCGCTAGGGGCCTTTAGGCCCAACTCCCTGACATAAGTGAGCACAGCTCCATTGATA
This sequence comes from Pelusios castaneus, assembly GCA_007922175.1. NCBI lineage: Eukaryota > Metazoa > Chordata > Testudines > Pelomedusidae > Pelusios > Pelusios castaneus. The sequence continues at coordinate 2,230,810 of ML685932.1, read as the reverse complement.
TCACTGAGCTGCACCTGTTGACATCACTAGAAATACCTTTCTCCTGGATGCGCCCCATGAGCAATGTCACAGCACGTTCCTGGGTGTGCTAGGAGAGCAAACTCAAAGGCAAGTGATGGCATAGGGGCTTGGGGCATTGCAAGAGACGAGAAAAAAGTGTGCACAGACATTTTTAAATCTGCTTTGGAATATGGTGAGTTGGTTCATTGTATACAAAAGAATCTGAGTGGAATTAATGATTAGAACTGGTAGGAAGAGATGCAGTTTAGCAAATGCATTGGCCAGACATTCTTGAAGATCTGTAATCTAATTTAGCTCGGAGAGTTAATGATTTTAATGATTTGTTGTGATCTCAAAACAACTGTTAGGAGATAAATCTACATCATTAAACCTATTATGGTGTTTTGCTTCATTTAGCAAATGGTGGGGTTGGTTTTTGTTGTTGTTTTATTTTTTGTTCTCGAGACACATTTTAAGCAAGCAGAGAGATTGGCTGCTGATGGTAAGGAACAGTTTGTTCCCAACTCCCTTTGAGACTGAAATGAAAGGTGTCCATAGGAAAAAAAAATATATATAACTCTTCTCAAATGCTATTGACTATTTTAGGGACAGAAAGCATTGGTTGTTCTGGGAGGTAGAAGAGCACTTATGTGACTAAGCCAAGAGGCCTTCTGGAATCAGGCACAGAGATTCTAATGCTCAGTCTCTTCCTTTAAGACCCAGTTAATGTAAGGAAGCCGTGTGGGAAAGACTGGACGGCTCAAGGCATTGGGAACAGGATACAGTGCCTTTCACTTCCCATTCACATCCCAGTCAGATCAGTCATAAAAGGAAGTTGTAAATACCTGGAAGGAGCCCAAAAGTTTCAGGTTTGGTGACTTCCCCATGGCCAGGTTTCCATATCATCAACCCCACAACATAGCAGGTACTGACTGGCCACTTGAACCGATGTGTCGGTGGTTGAATAGATCACACCTAATTAATTATCCTTGCCCTCAGTGTCTGTGGCTCTAAGTACGAGGAGTCACACACGCAGCATATACCGGAGCAGCGTGTCGGTGTGTGTGCTCGTGCATTGCTGCTCTCTTTCTGTTGTATCATAAAAGACTTTCTCGTCCATTCTTGTGTACCTGGGACCTCCCCCGCTCCCTGCACACACACTAAGATATATTTAAGGAAAATAAATTATGGCCACTAGGCTTAGCCAATGAGCTATGCACTTAATTTTCTTCAATTTGACTAATTATGCTTTTTGCCCGTGTAAATGTTGTCATTCTCTTATTTATATGGTACTTAATCCTTCTTTGAGCACAGTCAGCTCCCCATTTAGATGTACTGTCTCTTCAAACAACACATGAAGACTAAGTCTGAAAACACCAATACATTGTCTTGAGTCATTTGTTGCACCCTTTGTGCCATTCAGGAACAAAATTTCCTGACAAACCAAGGGCAAACAATGAAACTTCTGAACAATAATTTCAGCTTCAGAAATGAAATGTGTTCAGAAAGATTGGCATGAACTTCCAGACACAGGGATGTCCAAACACACAGGGCCTGATTCTCCATAATTTAATTCCACTTTTACAGTAGTGCTATTGAATTGAGTGCCACTAGTGTAGAGTTGCTACATAAGATCAGGATTCAGCCCAAAAGTTTCCTGGTAGGGGTTTTCTTCCATGTTGCTGACCACTTGACCTTCTGGGGCCATAAGAACACCATTTGAGAGAATCAAGAAGCAATATTTGAGGTGTGTGAGATAAAAAGTGTTTCATTGTTTGAAAGGCCACACAATTGTCTGTGACGATAGAAGAAGATGGCATAGAGGGACCTGGAAATGTATGCCCTAAGGATCTTGCCATTAGCGTGGGGCTATTTGTATTGTATCTCAACCACTATAGTCTGTTCCCCATCTCAAGCTTCCTTTGCTCTTTATTTTTACCAGAAAGGGTTTGCTTTGGGCATGGAGATAATACAAGGGGAAGACAGAGAGCCTTTATGTTCTATTGAGGTATCTGCGGACAAAAGTTGAGGCTGAAAGAAGAGAAAGAAATTGAACAAAGTTCATCCTGTGGATTGTTTTGTTTTGTTTTGTTTAGGAGGCTGCTAGAGTAGTGGGCTTGTCGGGATGTGCCTGAGCCAAATATCTTGTCCATTTAGAATGTCGTGTATCACAAAACCAAGCCAGCAATGACTGCAGGAGCCCTGTGTGATGTCTCTTTTTACCCCTGGGAAGGGAGGGATACATCAGCCCCGCAGACATCATTCTGCAATTGTTACAGTGATTCCACACAGGCTGTCCTGTATGTCTCTTTGCCATGAAGGAAAGGACAAGAGAGACGCAGAGGGAGAGAAACGTGTTTGTTATGTTGTGCAAGTTAAGCAAATACTGAGTTTTGAGCGCCATCCTCCCTGTGTTCTAATCCCCTGCCATGCATGGATAGCTCAGACACGTCACCTTAATAATGCAAAGTAAATAAGAGACAAAGATGACTATTTTCAGTGGTGTTTGTTTTGGGAAAGTCCTTTCTTCAGCCTATGAATATTGGACACAAGTTTTATTATCACGGTGACATCTCAAAATGCAGCAATTGACCTTGCTGCAAAATAAAATCATGCTTCTGCCCTTTCCATCATTTTCATCCCTAGAGATTCAATTCCTTTATCACCCAGACAAAAGATAGAAAGGTTTCCAACTACCTAGACTGTGGCACTGCCTCATATCTTTGCAGGTACTACCTGTATTTTAAATTAACTTTTTAAAGAACAAGTTGCCAGATAATTACTAACCTGAGGAGATCATCAGCTATAGACTCCTTTCTTCACATTTGGCTCAAATTTCTTTCATCGTTTGTACTCTTTAATGAAGTTTATGCTGAGAAAGGGGCTATAGTGATAACCAAAGAAAATGTGTCTACAGGACAGGCAACAGCTATGCAGGCTTCCCACATGCTCACCTATAGAGCGTCTCCTAGCAAGTTATCTTCTAAAGACACGAGTGAATTCAGTCTTCACTCAGCCTCAGTCTTGAGAATGGCACCTGGACTAATCAGTGCTGCTTGTGGTGATGTTGATACACAAGCAAATAGACTGGGACCCCCAGCTTACTTCAAATAGACCATTTGAACCTTTCTCTGAAGGTGAAAGCCTTTAAGTCAACAATGAGTGAGGGTGGGTTTGGATTGGTGCTGCACAGAGAAAAAGTTCCATATTTTATTACTCGCCCCCCACGGCACTTCAGTCCCCACTCCAAACACTCGATGCAAAACAGGCTTTTGTAACAGCAAAATGTCGTGTTTGTCTGTTGGCAAGCACAGACTGACACACAGATAGTAGTGAAAGAGAATCAGGAAGTCCAGGCTGCAGGAAATTCCAGTAGTTCAGCACTTGCTCTCCTCTCAATAGAAAAAAATTAAATGCAGGGCAAGTTCAAAAAAATTAAATCTGGAAATTTTGAAAATGTATTTTGATATTTTCAATTGCAACCAAACATCCTGACATTCCTGAAATAGAAATTTTTCAGTATGTTGAACAGACCCCAAGTCTTTGTTTTAAGTCAATTCAACATCATTTTACATTTTCCGGTGGTGTCACGTTGCCTTCTAGGTCTTCCAGTTCTGGTTGCCTGATAACCCCTTTCTTCCCTCTGGGACAGGTTCCCAGGCAGCACCTCATCTCCCAAGATGCACCAGCAGCCATGCATTTCCCACTGATACATCAAGGCACTTACTCAGAAAGACGACTGCATTGCCTCATGGGAGATGTAGTCCAGCCAAGGAATCCAGCTCATAAGAGTGAATTATCAACTTCCACAAAGCATTGTGGTGATTGTTTATTTCTGTTTTCCTGTAAGAAAATTAAAGAATATTGGCAAAATCATTTCTTTTCCATGGACAATTTTGATTCTGCCAAAATTGCATTTTCTAACAAGAAATCATTCCTGTAAAAGATTTCAAACCCTTTCTACAAAGCTACGGTTAATTTGTTCCTTCTCTACCATCCTCTGAGTTTGCTTCCTGGATGAATGAGCTTTAACTGCACATGGGAACTTTTCAATAGCAAAGCAAACACATCTTGTACAGATTGCACCTCCCAGCCATTGCTAACTGACACTCTTGGTACAGACCTCGCTCCTTTTGTAATACTGGAGTAATAGATATAAGCAAAACACAGTAATGGCAGATGAACTTTAAAGACTTTTGGAAGACAAATATTCATAAATTTGGCAGCCTAGTGAAATAATCTGAATGTCCTGAGTGTTGAAATGGGCTAGAATTCTTCTATGAGCAGGATTTATTCATTATTTCTAATATCCTCCTGTTCTTGCTGTGCAAAAACAGCAATAAAGAAAGAAATAAAATAAAAATTATTGGGATGTAGTCATTTCTGTTTTGGCTACAAGAAGAAAGTGTGGAGGCACTGAGATAAATCTAGAATATCAACAGCAGCAGCAATTAATACAACTTTCCAAACATTAAAAAAAAAGTTTACTTTCAAGTTTGGTTTGAGGTTTGGATGACGATTCAAGGTCAATGTTAATTTTAAACAAACAGTTTGTTCTTCTCTCAGTAATGAATCATTAGAACTCTGTGCGTGTTTTGGAGCAGAGAGCAGCTGGTATGATATGCTTTGTCAACATATTAAATAATACAAATACAGTCAGAAATAAATCTGTTGACTACATGATAATTATATCTGCACAAAAGGATTGCAGCTAGAATTCAGTGTTTTATTCTAGGAGTTGGTCAGATTTCATCTGGTGCATTACTTGGAGGCTTCTGGAGGAAAGCACCCAGTTCATTATTTTGTTTGAAAGTCTGACCACAGGTCTTATGTAAATTGTTTCAGCCAAGTCTGCCTGTTCTGTGATATTTGGAAACTACCCTCCAGGTACAACAAATGTTGTTTTATTTGCTGCATGGAATTTGTTAAACGAATCATAGATTCATTGTGGCATAGGAAATTAACAACTGGCTGTGCCTGGAAGGTTAGACATATTGTACTTGAAATAAGCAGGCGACCTCTTTGCAATTCAAAAGAAATAGATCAGGATGTATGAAGGCACATCTGTTCATTGTTTTTTCCCTTATTACCCAAAAAGTTGTGGGTCTGAAGCTAATGGATCTAGGCACTGACATTGAAGCGCCTCCTTTAAATTAATTTCAATGACTCTGATCAAAGCACCAGAGGAGAAGAGCATGGGCGTTCTTGTCCGAAAAACATCTACTGTCTGCAGGCTGGTTAAAGACACAGTGCTGTGTATCTGCCTGCTGCTGAGAATTCCATACTATTATTCCCTTATGCCTTCTATTTTGGTGCACCACAGGGGCATTATTAGTCTATAAAGCTTGACATTTAGTGGGGCCTACAGCCCTAGGTGTTCTTTACTTGACAGTTACAAATGAGTTTTCTTAAGAAAATATACAGAAAATGGCCATTTTCAAAAGCCTCTTTTCAAAATGACATTTGATTAATTTAAATAATAGTTTTCAGTGATAATAACAGTTCCAAGCATTTTTACATTTATTATAACCTTTACAGGAGCTTTTCTCCTCTTCCTGATCATTTCACAATCCCTAGCTACCTGGAAATATTTCAGAAGGTAAATAAAATATTTGAAAAGGGGCCTTGAAGCTTGAACATCTTTTCGGTGTGTTTTGAGTCACTGTCAACATCAAGCATTCTTTCTGTTCGGGAGATGTGAATATATGCATTGTGTTTCATGAGTAGTTGGTTATATTATTAGCTGCTGGTCAGAAATTTTTTCTTTCTTTGCATATAAAAATTCAATAAAAATAGATGTCTTTTTTACTGAAAGTTTTCTTTGACATGTTGATTTTTTCGTTTTTGGCAAAAAATATTGATTTTCAGATTTTTTTTTTTGATTGTTTGGTGCAAATCCAAAATTTTATATGGAGTATGGACACTTTTGTGAAAATTTCCATTTTGTTGAAAAAGGGCAAAATTTTCTAAAGCATCTAGGTGACTTAACAGGCCATTTTCAAATAATCACATCAGTTTAAGTCTTGGTGAAAGTCAATGGGAGTTAGACACCTAACCTCCATTTGTCTCTTTAAAAATCCCCCCTTAGGCTCCCAAACCACTTAGGTGCGTCTGAAAATTTTACCCGATATGAATTGTCGAAGAAAATGTCAGAGCTGGGAAATAACCCCAGAACTATCAAGCCTTAGTTCAGAACTTTAACCCCAAGAACAAAATTCTTCACTAAATTCAGTAAATTTGTTCTCTAAGTAAAAGAAACAGAAGGAAATTCCCGCGGACGGTTCATCTGAAGCTCCTGAAAACTCAGACACAGATACCTAAATTCTAGAGATAATTCACTAATTGCAGGGAGGAGGGGGGAAGTCTGCCCAAACCTTTAACAAGAGGAAAAAAGATGAAGAAAATTACAATAGCTCATATTATGTAGAAGTGCTGCTTATTTCCGGAGGAAAACTTAGACAAAACCTCAAAGTATTACAACTAAACAAGGATTAATTGTCATTCTATTCATCTGGGAGGCAACTGACAGTGCATATAATTAAATTAATTATTATTATTTGTTTATTTATTGGGTGTTTAACCAAATAAGGGGGGAGGGGAATTGGGGGGATCTTTTTTTCTTGCCTTGCAAAATAGTTTCATGTAAAGAATGTTGTTGCTTTTCTGTATTATCTTGTGTAAACTCTCTTAGTGTGTGTTTCCTTCTTCCCTTATTTGCCCATTGGGCTGTTTACTTATTGGAATTAAAGTCAGAAGTGACTTGTTCTCACAAGCAATGCTGAATTTCTAATAAATATGTAAATAATACATCTCTGAGCTGTTGCCTTGGGCATTCCATTCATGATTTATCCTCTACAATAGTCAGTCTTCTGTGAACACACACTTGTTTTAGTCAGAAGAAATGTACATGGTCCCAACAGAACAGTAGAATGAAATTATTATACTTAACTAGTGTTATGGATGCTTTTCTCCCACATTTTTCTAATTGCACTTTTCCGCATTAGACTGCTGGCAAATAGATACCATGGAAGAATGGGTGATCAAGAGTTACCCAGAGATGCTTAATACTTCCCCTATGGAATGAAATTCATTGGTGTGCAGAAGTCAACAAAAGTCCATTTAAGTCCTTAGTGAAATGTTCTACTCCATCTGGACAGAAAGAATTCAGTGGTTCTTTGCTGAGAGGATATTACTACGGAGCAAGAAGGATTAGAGTGGTTTTGTGCTGGCCGCTGAATATGGCGAACTTCTCTTTGAGAGCATATGATGCCTCCTGTGGTGTCTTTAGCCATGTGACTGTGGTAGCAATTTTTTCTATGCATCACCCTTTTAAATCTCTAAGGCTTTTATTATCTACACAGACAGATCATCATTTTGGATTGAATTCCATGTGATTATACCCTTGATTGAGGCTCTGAGCTCCCTCTGAGTGCAAGAAACCAAGGGAAGGTACCTTAGGGCTTAGGGCAGTACCAGATGAGCCACATGGGTGGGGAGACAGGGAAGGGATAGGTTAGGCAGTGAATGGAGTGAAGTAGCATTGGATGTCTGAAAGGTGGTTGCTGGTCTTTATGACCAGGGTGGTGCCACTGAGATACATTAAGCAATCTCTAGATTCAGACCTCTCCATGCAGAAGTGGGATGGGGCAAAAGTGTCATCAATAATGAAGCAAATGAATGGGCTCACAAAATGCTGCCCAGACATGAGTTCCTTTACTTCATACACATTTAATCTAATTCTAATCTAATATTCTAATGTAAAATTTCCAAATACGAATAACCCTCCTGAAAGATTTAATTCAATTTCCAGCCCCAAGGCTTCAGTCACCTTCTACCCAGCTCTAAGGGGAAATTAAATCTTCTGGCATGCATCTTTGGGACAAAACTTCTGCTTGGGAAGGATCATGATGACTCTGGAGATTCGCTGTGCTAGAATACGCCCTTCCTAGGTACAGCACCACAAGGGAGCCTCTACACTGAGCTCCCAAAGCCAGGCTTTTATCATTGCACATTGAGGTCTCAAAGAGCTCACCGCTGAGCTGGGATCTCCTCCGACTACTCCGTCCCTGGGAAGCACAGCAGGATTCTTACAACGCTGCCACACTGTGTGTCTCAAAGTGGGGATATGAAAATTGGATGGATTCTTGGCAACGGAGAGATTTCTCCTTCGTGGGAAGGAGCAGCTTCTAATGGAGAGGAGGGCTGTTTTCTAATGGAATTAAGAAGCTGAGATGACTTTATATCACTTTAAAGACTGATACTTCTCTCGACAATGATTATCCTACCAACTCCTCCTAAATATTCTTTCGGTCCCAAACTATGAAAGTCAAGATGAACATTCCCCCTTTTCTCTATAAGAGTGGAGGGAACCTTTTCTTACCCTCTATCAATCACGACAGAAACACCAATGGTTTCCAAAAGATCATTAAAATCCCAGATCTGCTGGTCCCGCTGAAGTTACTTTTGCATCATGATTTTTGTGCCGTTGTTGCCAGTAAAGGGGATTTTGCAAACTTAATCCATTCAAAGTAAAGCAATTGGGGAACTGAGTGGAATGGCTTTGTGGTCCTTTCTGTTCTGGCATGGTTGGGCGGGTTGCTGTGCTTGATAAAAAGAACAATTAATTGGAATAATAATTTATGGAATATTAATGACCATATTTTACAGAAAGCATCAGGCAAACCATATTTTTCTGTTTCCTAAAAGTTAAACTAAAAGAGTGTGATCTTTTGTGCACCCAGAGGTAGCGAACTCATGTGGGTCCAAGATGTTAAGGCTCTTATCGCAGGACTGTACTTACTTATTGGGCTTAATCAAAACCCCACTGAAATCAATGGAAAGATTCTCACTGACTTCAAATGGGCTATAGATCATGCTCTCTTTGATGAATAGACACTCAAGAATAGATGCCTCTTTAGGATCTCTAGAAAGTTTCCTGACACTCACTTAATCTAAGTGAATAGTAATTGAAACATTAATCATCATCATATTATCCATTAATATCATCATCAAATGAATGCTATCATATTAATTTAAGCAGCACAATTAATTCAGGAGTATCAGGAAGAATAATATTCTGGGAAATACCAAACACTGATCCAGCAAGTACTTGGTCATAACTATGAATCCTACTTGGATTATTTCTTGTTTGACTTCCATTTAAAGCAAAATCCCAATGAAAAGCACCATCCAGAAATGAACAATTTGTAAAGCTGGCAATAAATAAATAAATACATAAACTGTAGACACTTTTGGGTATGGTTGAAGTATAACTTTTTGAACAAACTGCAAATTATTATTTTTTTTTAATATTTTCATCATTTTTTCCCCCAGTTTTTCAGCAGAAAACTGGTGGCTTTTTTATTTTCCATTGACTTTTTTTTTCCCCTCACTGGAAATTCTGAAAGAACTCCCTTCACCGCCTCTCTCCCCCAAAACCCTAGTTTCAATACTATAACAATTTGCAATTTTCAGTCATCTCTGGTACACTGACAGCTTCTACAGATTCGAACTGAAAAGGTAACTTTACATATTTTAAGAGCTCCCCAAACTAGGTTTCACCATGCCACAGTGGTAGACAGAAAACACTGAAGATAAAGGGCCTGATTCTGATCTATTTACCCCAGCTTTATGCCAGAAGGACTCCACTGCCTCAAGTGGAGGCACTTTGGACTTCCTGGGGTACCCTTAGGCCTTAGATTGAGGATGGAGAGATCTTGTAAAGTAAATTACTTCAGACCCAGAAAACAAATGAAATTAAATCCAAATGTACCTTCATCTCTAATTCTTGCATTCAATATTCACATGCTCTTGATGGTATTCAGTTACCTAAGTTAGACTTTAAAGACAATTACATCGTTGCTAACTAGGAACTGGCAAGGAATCTTTGTGTTGAACAGTAGACCTTAGAATCCCCAATCAAGACCCCATTGAGCTAATCACTTGTATATTTACCTAATAAGCCAACAGACCCTTGCCAAGAATTTGCATTGTAAAGTGCCAATTTAGGAAAGCACCTTTAGTCTGAAAATCACTTACGCATGTGCTTAAGTATTGAAGTCAGCGGGAAAAAGCTAAGCTTCTGCGCTTTCCTGAGTAGAAATGGATTTAAGCCTGTGCTTAATTGGTTTCCTGAACTGTGACCTAAATAGACAGACAACAGAGTCCTGTGGCACTTTTAAAGACTAAC
>ML685932.1:2205116-2220221 GCA_007922175.1 Pelusios castaneus | reverse complement strand
GACGAAGTGGGCTTTTCTCCCACGAAAGCTCATGCGATAAATAAATCTGTTAGTCTTTAAAAGTGCCACAGGACTCTGTTGTCTTTCTACAATAGACTAACACGGCTACCCCTTTGGAATTTGACTAAATAGACAGGACAGAGAAAGGAGGAGATAAAAGAAGCATTTTTTTTATTTTTATTTTTTAAGAGGGCAGGAGGTTATAAAGCTTCCCTTCCTTTAGCCAATGGGATTATGAACGTTTTAACTCACTCTGTGCAAAAGATCCGCAGATATTTAAAACATAATGGAATTCCACGTACATAAGAACTTTAATAGTGAGAGAATATATTTTGCACTTCTGGTGCTTTATCAACAAAATGCCCTGCTGTACTACTTGGCCTTTGGAGATTATTTTCTCAGAGAAGCTGTCATCAAGCATCTGATTAATTACTCCAATAATCATAATTTTTTTCTTATAAAAAACCCTCTTCCCATTCATTAACTACATTGCAGGTAGATGACAGTGGTAATTATTCTGTGGAAGTACTTCTGAATTATCTTTTCTAATCCAGCCCATGCTGACATTTTTGAGAGAAAAAAAACCATTTTGTCTCTTTTATGAGTGGGGTGACATTTGAATATGCAAACAATGTCAGAGCCTGCCCTCTGGATATTTTCCAGCACTATGATTTATGAGGTCTGGCTATTGTATTTGCTATCATAGAACCAGAAAGGTCATTAGACAAAGAGGCTTTTCCTAGAGGGGTCTTTTGCAGTCTTTATCTTGTGATATTTTAATTTTTTTTTCCTTGAATATCAAGCTTGCAGTGTGTTGTGTGTATACTTTTAAGCCTCTCTCAGTATGTTAATAATTTATTTATTCACACACACAAAAATTCCCATGTGTTGATCTAGGCACAGAACATCCATTCAAAATGCAACAGGTCAAAATTGCCATTGACCTGATTTTCAGAATTTCTGCCCATGGGCCTGATTGTCAGAGCTGTTGCAGCATCTATTAAAGTCAAAGGGTTGTGTGATTACTTGGTGGATCTTAAAATCAGGCATCAAATATGCAAGTGAGCTCAGGGCTAGCTTTCCAAGTACTAAGCATACAGAATTGAGGAGGGGGTTTCAAAACAGCCTGCCCCCATTTAGGAACTCAGTACGGACAAGAATGTAAGCACCCAGCAGTTCCCATTTGATACCTATAGCCAGACCATCAAAAGATCTCAGCACTCAACATGCTGAGCTCTTCTGAAAATATAGTCCATGATGCTTACCTAACATACCAATGGGACAGGATTAAGCTAGCCAGATTTAACAAAGATGCAGCATCGCTATCTTATTTCATCACTTCCTCTGATATTTCCAACTTTACCTTGTCCATCCCCCCATGAGATGCCATCTACTTATATTCACCATATCAGTTTAAGCTGACACAGCATGCATGAGGTATTTATGGGACATGACTTATGGGAAAGGATTTTTGTGCATTTTGTCTATAGGTGCATCGCAGTTAACGCTACCATTCCAAACGCCAAATACTGTGAGTTTATGGTTTGATTTTCTGCTTTGGGGATGTCTTTCCCTTTCCCTTTCTATTTCCTCTATGCTAGTGGAGATTTCTGAGAACATATAAAAATGTCACTCCAAATCAAAACAAACGTGGCAAGTGTTTCAAACTGTAGAAGATTATCTATAATGAATGAGTGCCATATGCATGAACAGATACAAGGTTAGTTCAGAACATCTTTTGTAGAGCAGTCCTTCTTTACAGTGCTCTTTGTATAGCAACATTGGTGCCTCTCCCATTATAGCACCATCCCAGCTGGCCCTTAAATGGCAATTGCTGCAGATAAGCCATGGAAGTGGCTAGGAAATTTGAGGACTGATGTTTATAACTGGGTACCAAAACCGTAACCAGAAGCAGTGGCTGTTTAGAATCTTTGAAAATCAGGGCCTGAACTTTCTTGTGCCAAGGAGAGTCCCTTAGATCCAACCCATGGGCAAGAGGGGGTCCTGGATTACCCTACTCAAGCAGAGAAACAAGAGAGCACTAACCTGATGTTCATGAGCTGAAGCTCTGACTCAGCTAACGAAGTGGTGGAAATTGTGCATAGGTAAAAGGAGATTCTGACTTCCAGAGGTGGGGGACAGCTTACAGGTTTAGGGGTGCTTTTCTTTTCTTGAAATCCCCTCTGCTGACCTGCACTTATGTTTATGAACCTCAAGAAGCGCGTGCTCGCCTCTCTCCCTTGGCATCTCTACAGCCAGAAATAAACTCTATCATTTCTGCATAGCATCTCTGGAGTATACAGAATTGTCTAGGTGAATTAGTAACTACTCTGCAACGAGACACAATCAGTCTGACACTTCCTTTTGCTGACTCAGGGAAAGGGTTATTCTTTTAGCATTTGGTTCAGCCGTCCACCATAGCCGGGAAAGGAGTAGGCTGAAAAATCCTGATGCTCAATAGCTGTTGAGCTGAGACATCCATGAACTTTGGAGACCACACTCTGCACCGCAAAGACGCAAGTGGTGATGGGTCAACTGTGCGGCCTTCCTGACTACTATACCATAAAATCTCACATGCCATCCAGTATTAACTTATCTCAACCAGAAAGTATGTGGGGCCTGATTCTCTGCTCACAAACACTGGAGTAAATCAGGAGTAACTTCGCTCTGTCACACCTATTCTTCTGCAGCAAAAATGGCGCACAAAGACAAAAAGAGAAACTCTGTGTGGCCATCGCTGGCTGTCAGGACTCCTTTATTATGCATTTGTTAGAAAATAGTGGAGGGAGGGTGTACAACACTGATACCTACTTTTCTGAAGCCACTACTCTGTGTGGGATCCATAGCTCAAGCTTCTGCTTATACAGGTATTGTGTTTTTCCCTAAGTTTATCATTCAGTGCTTCACTCACACAAATCAATACATACAATCCACTACAGATACCACCAGAGCAGAAAAGTGTCCGTTCCAATGATCCTGTAAAAACACAAGACTAGCAAGAAGGAAAGGGCGTGGGTTGTTTCCTCTCCTTTTTCCTTTAAATCAATTGATCTTTTTGCCTCCCCTCCATTCCCTCATTCTCTGTGCTGACATATCCCTGTTCATTATCTTTCCTTTCACTGGAAGGGAAGTCAAGTGGCTGTGGTTTTTTATTTCCCAGGAATATAAATTCTTCCTGGCCAGTCAATTGAGATCAATTTCCTTTTTGGAGAATGAACATGTTACATCCAAGAGGCATACAACAGCTGTCAATAGGAATAAAATTGCTGTAACTCCAAAAAGGGCAAACGCATGTTCAGTGGGAGAAGGATATGGCTGGAAGGCCAGTCGGCACAGTGTTCTTACAGGCCCCTTAATCCCCAGTCTGCAGTTACACTTACATGCCCTACAGAATCCCAGTGAACAGCAGCAATAGATAATGCATCTAATAAACAAAATAATTGGCTTGGTTCACCGCTTACGGAAAGGCCTATAAAAATTGCTGAATGAAATGCTCTGACCTTTGCTATGCAGGTCAGACTAGATGATCATCACGGTCCCATCTTGCTTTTACATCTAGGAATGTAACAGAGAATGATCACTTTTCTATGACGTTTTTAAACCAATTGGTGGAATTCTGTATCAGAGATGCAATATTCTATTACATGCTAATGGAAGGACTGAAAATTTTATAGAATGATTCCATTTCTTTAATACCATGGGTTTTAGAATGTTTTCTACAGCCCCTCCTCTCCCCCCCGATTTCATCCCTGCTTAACTGCAGCGGTCTTTTTAATAAGAACCCCCTCTCATTTTCAATTGTTTTAGAGTAGTATCACTCTACTGATTCCAGTGCAGTTACTTTGATTTACACTGATGTAATTGAGAAAAAGATTAGATTCAGTAATTAATATTTTTCACTATATATAAACTTGGGTCTAATTTTGGAGATTTTTAACTGAAGGTGCTATCTATCTATTCATCTATCTCAACTGCATATGGAATCTTCATTTATAAATCTTCACATTACGAAAATAGATAGTAATTTATACTGGAAGAGGGTTTCCTTTCACAATATTTCCTGTGTTTCCTGCCTCTGTCTGAGATAGAAATCCCATAAGAACTGTGTTCCTTGTGATATTTTGGTGCCTCTAGTTTTAGTCAGAACCTTGACATGTAAGCATAAGGGTGTTGTGTCCCCCTTTACTGGCTAGTTAACATAGAGGACAATAGCCCATTTCTGTTACCGGTAACAGGGTTATTTCTTTACTTAGAGGTCTGTGCAGCAGATAAGGAGGGCCTGAATTCAAAGCCAGCTGATGACCCCGGGAGAGGTTGTTATGCAAGGCTCTTCCAAAATTTAAAAAACAATGAAAATAATAGTTCATTGCATTTTTTCTAAGACAAACTGGGTTTCATTTCTGGGCAAAGGTTTCGGGTTTGGACTCAGTCATCATTTTATACAAACGGGATTTGCCAATCCCTATTCATTATTCAGTGAGACATCACAAGGTAGCTAAGTTCACTGATCGAAATGTGATTTTAGCTGTCCAGTGCCAGATAACCAATGGGGGGGGGGGGGGGGAGTAGAGAAATGTTGGAATTCACTAAGTGTATTGATCCTTGCTTGTGCTGGAAAATACCAAGTCTCTTCCAAGGAGCTCTTTGGCTTTAGATTGTGCATAATGAGTCATTGTAGGCACTCTCAGTAGAAATGTTACAATCAATAAATAACAAATTCAGTGATATGAAGAGAGAAATCAAGACAACCAGGACTGTCGCAACACAAGGGCAACAATCTTGCTGTGGTTTTGTCCTCACCAAGACAGAGATATCCAGCAACGTGTATGTTAAAAGATCCAGAATTCTTCAGTGCCTCATCTGTTGTGCTAAGTTAAAGACCATGAGCATCAAAATTCATAGAACATATTATAGAACACAGATGCGAGGAGCCTGGGAAACAAGCAGGAAGAATTGGTAGTACTGGCACAGACAAGGAACTATGATATAATTGGAATAAGAGACGTGGTGGGATAACTTGCATGACTGGAGCACTGCCATGGATGGATATAAATTGTTCAGGAAGGACAGGCAGGGAAGAAGGGGGGGAGGAGTAGCGTTATATGTAAAAGAGCTGTATGACTGCTCGGAGCTCCACTATGAAAGTGGAAACAAGATGGTTGAAAGTCTGTGGGTTAAGTTTAGGGGAGAATGCAACATGGGGGATGTTGTGGTGGGTGTCTGCTGCAGACCGCCAGACCAGAAAGAGGAGGTGGATGAGGCGTTCTATGGACAACTAACAGAAGTTTCCAGATCGTCGCAGGCCCTGGTTCTTATGGGGGATTTCAATTATCCTGATGTCTGCTGGGAAGATAATACAGCAGTGCACAGGCAATCCAGGAAGTTTTTGGAGAATATTGAGGACAACTTCCTAGTACAAATGCTGGAGGAACCAACTAGGGGCCTTGCACCTCTAGACCTATTGCTCACAAACAGAGAAGAATTGATCGGGGAAGTAGAAGTAAATGGCAACCTGGGCAGCAGCGACCATGAGATGGTAGAGTTCAGGATCCTGATCAATGGAAGGAAGGAAAGAAGCAGAACACACACCCTGGACTTCAGAAAAGCAGATTTTGGCTCTCTTGGGGAGCTGATCTGAAGGGGAAAGGTGTCCAAGACAGCTGGCTGTATTTTAAAGAAACCCTGTTAAAGCCACAGGAAGATAACATACAGATGTGCAGAAAGAACAGCAAATGTGGACGGCGACCAGCGTGGCTTAGCAGGGAACTCTGTGGGGAGCTGAAACATAAAAGGGAAGCTTACAAGAAGTGGAAGCTTGGACAGATGACAAGGGAGGCGTATAAAGATATTGCTCGGGACTGCAGGGATCAAATCAGAAAGGCCAAAGGACAATTGGAGTTGCAGCTAGCAAGAGATGTGAAGGATAACAGAAAGGGGTTCTATAAGTATATCAGCAACAAGAAAAGGATCAGAGGTGGTGTCGGTCCCTTAATGAATGGGGCAGGCATCCTCATGGAGGATGATGCGGAAAAGGCTGAAGTACTCAATGCTTTTTTTACTTCAGTCTTCACAGGGCGGGCCAGCTCCCAGGCTACTACACGGGGTAACGCGGAATGGAGAGAAGAGTGGCCCTCGGTGATGGAAAGTCAGATTAGGGAACACTTAAAGAAATTGGATGTGCACAAGTCCATGGGGCCGGATGAACTGCATCCGAGGGTGCTGAGGGAGTTGGGGGAAGTGATTGCAGAGCCGCTGGCCATTATCTTTGAGAACTCGTGGTGAATGGGGGTGGTCCCGGAGGACTGGAAAAAGGCAAATATAGTACCTATCTTTAAGAAAGGGAAAAAGGAGGATCTGGGGAACTACAGACCGGTCAGCCTCACCTGAATCCCTAGGAAAATCATGGAGCAGGTCCTCAAGGAATCCATCCTGAAACACTTGGAGGAAAATAGAGTGATCAGGAACAGTCAACATGAATTCACCAAGGGCAAATCAGGCCTGACCAACCCGATTTCCTTCGATGATAAGATGACTGGATTTGTGGATGCAGGAAGAGCCGTTGACATGGTATACCTTGACTTTAGCAAGGCTTTTGATACGGTTTCCCACAGCATTCTCGTCGGCAAGTTAAGGAAGTATGGGTTGGACGAGTGGACCATAAGGTGGATCGAAAACTGGTTAGATCAACGGGCTCAGCAGGTAGGAATCAATGGCTCGATGTCTGGTTGGCAACCAGAGTCCAGCGGAGGGCAACAAAAATGATTAGGGGTCTGGGGCACATGACTTATGAGGAGAGACTGAAGGAAGTAGGCTTATTTAGTCTACAGAAGAGAAGACTGAGGGGAGATTTGATAGCAACCTTCAAGTACTTGAAGGGGTGCTCCAAAGAGGAGGGAGCTAGACTGTTCTCGAGGGTAACAGAGGACAGAACAAGGAGCAATGGTTTCAAATTACAGCTGGGGAGGTCGAGGTTGGATATTAGGAAAATCTTTCTCACTAGGAGGGTGGTGAAGCATTGGAATGGGCTATCTAGGGAGGTGGTAGAATCTCCATCATTGGAGATTTTTAAGGCCCGGTTAGACAAAACCCTGGCTGGGGTGATTTAGGGGGAGAGGTCCTGCTTTTTAGCAGGGGGTTGGACTAGATGACCTCGTGAGGTCCCTTCCAACCCTATTATTTTATGATTCTATGATTCTATGATTCTATTTGGCATTGTTTAAAAAATAAGAGGATTTTTTCTTGATTTTGCTTGCGTCCAGCTGTCTCAAACAAATGTTCAGCTTTCAAACCAGTGGGAGGCATGACAAATAGTGTACAACCACTACAGCAACATGCAGTCATAGCCAACACTTTACAGAAAGCATTGCAGGGGGCTAGGGATAGATGTAATGGGACAGAGCCTCGAGTGATGGATAAATTGGCGCAGCTCCTCTGAAGTCATTCAAACTCCTCTGATTTACACCAGGACTTGGCCCTATGTTTTCTTTGGTCATTTTTAATCTGTTTTGATTTTTCTTAGGTTAGGTAAATAATTTAAAACTTTGGTGTAATAACAGAACATTTTATTCTCTCCAATGTTCACACTAAGCTGTTGTCCCTGCTCAGAGCCCACATGCCCATGTGAGAATGAAGCATATGAGGAATACAGCAGCCCCATCAGTTCTCATCCATCATTGCTTTCTATGCCTGGGATGTTATTCTCCAACTGGGTTGAGGGAAGGTGAATTGTGCGAATGTTGTTCCTCCTGTCTTGATGCAAACATGCATTATTTTTCTTATTGTGCTTTGGATAAATCGAGATTCTAGTGAAGGAGACAATCAGGTAGCAGATACAGAGTGTCTGGAGCAGCTGCCGTTGCTGGGTAAGGATGTAGACGTGCTGCTGCATGGATCAAAGGTGATCTTTCATTTTGGAATGCAGGGGTCTGGTCTGCAGGGGGCAGATCAGACAATAGCACGCTGCAGCTTGCAGAAGGCTACCGTTGGTGTGTTGTGTAATGTGTAAGTAAAGATAAGTTGGTTGTTAAATATGAATAAGTCCCAATGGACTTTGGATGAAGTCCAAGGAGCCAGATTCTGATACTTACTGACATTCAGTAAAACCTGGTATCAGTGGAACTACTGAGAAACAAGGAACTATTCTTTGTGAGGAAAGATGATGGATTCTGGCCCAACATTAGCACAGCTGGGGGAATAGTGCACAAACCTGTCTGCAAATAATTTGGCTGTATGTGTAAATGAAGTCACTTTGGCCTCACTCACGCCCCTTTTTGTACTTGGTTCCTGAAAACATTTATTGCGGTCAGTTTTTCTTTGTGCAGATGTTTCTGGAATGCAAATTTAAGTTTTATGTGTAAGCATTCTCAAAACCAAAGTTTAAATTACATGCACGATTATTTATACGCTCATCTACGTGGGGGATCGGAAACTATCATGGCAACACAAGCTAACTATTGGCTATGGCTGTACAATACATAGAAATACTAGCTTTGTCTCTATGGCCCTAGGGCTTCTAGACTTTGTACTACGATCTTTGATACAAAGAACAATCCAGTAAATGGAATGAATGT
This sequence comes from Pelusios castaneus, assembly GCA_007922175.1. Taxonomy (NCBI): domain Eukaryota; kingdom Metazoa; phylum Chordata; order Testudines; family Pelomedusidae; genus Pelusios; species Pelusios castaneus. The sequence goes on along the minus strand of ML685932.1, from coordinate 2,211,651 downwards.
TGTAGCTGCTCTGATGTAGTCTCTGTTATTGAAGCCACCCCAGTTATTTCAACCAAGCACTGATATTCACATACATCAAAAACTACTGAGATGAAACTGTTCAAATCAGTCCCTAGAATTAAAATACCAAACTGGAGAGTGGGTGCAAACTTTGCCAACTTGGGCCCTCTAGTACTGTTTCCACATTCTAAACTCTTTCTCTCTTTTACGGTAATGTATTCAAGTTACACTTGAGTTGGTTTGCTTACAGCTGACTGTGACTAGAAAGAACTGTCCAAAGACCCAGAAGCATATCTCCTCTTTTTATTAAAACATCAGGGGTTGGGTTAGCCCAAGAAAAATGAGAATGAATTCAGATTTATATGTGAAAACTATAAGCCAGCCCAGAATCTACAGCTCTGGAATGTATTTTAAACAATGTTTCTAAACTTTGAACTGCAGATGTTACCCAAGGTTTGGCTCTGCCCTGCGTGCTCCCATGGTATAGTGTTTACTCACTAGTGCACTTTTGCGTCTCTAATCGTAAACAACAAATAAACCTGTCCAATGGTTTTAATTGTGGGATCACAAGTAGTTTGAGAAAACCAATGAGTGGGTTTCATTATAACTAAATGAGGATCTGTCCCCAAGACAGTGTTACTCTAAAAAGAAAAGCTTAATTTGAATTCAGATACTGACTGTGCTATGACAAGACTATATGCACCATATCTTGGACAAATTCCAGTATGGGTAATTGCATTCTGCTTACTTTAATTCACCCTGCATTTCAATTGGATATGGCATTCTTCCTTGCTTCCTGCCTTTTACTAGAGTAGAACTGCTATGCACTCTTAAATAGCTGCTATGTTCTGCCCTGGAGATGACTGCATTTCAGTGGTGGATGAAATGACTCCTATATATCCTGTCTACCTTATGGGTGCCGTGTACTGAGATACTGAAATAGCTAATATTCGTAAAGCACTAAACATTCTAAAAAGGGAGAATTCAGTTCACGTAAGGGCAAAGTGAGATATGGAGAGGTGATGTGAACTATCAAGGAAGGAAAGGGGGAAGCTGAGTAAAATCAGGAATGTAAATTCTATTGCTTTCACTTACAGATGACCATGATCAGAAATGTGCCTGCACACGCAGAAGCCAGGTTGAGTCCCCTTTCACTGTTTGGCCCTATGTATATGTATCTGATGCTCAGGATGAGGTTGTTTAAGACTGCACATTGCAAATGCAATGGCACATGTGAACATGCCACTCTTTGCTCAATAAAACGGCTTCTGCAGTAGCCCTGAAAAATCAATATTGCTTTGTCTTTTTAAGGGTCTAGTAATATACAACATGAGCATTCGGAAATTGTGAGGAAATGACTCATTTCCTCATGGAGAAAAGTTTGCTTGTGACCTGTGTAGATGCTGTTGCAGTGAATGTTTCATTAGAGGCTCCAAATCTCCCAGGACTCCTTTGTCTGTTCCTCCAATAAGTATTGACTAACAAGGACAGAAAACCTCCCAAGATGTTTTGCAAAAGGAAAAGCCTGACTTACAACTAATTTGACAAATTAATTCTATAAGAAAGCTTGTAGATCTTCACCACATTTAATAGAGACTTTCATTCCTTTCTCCCATGACTTGCTTATTGAGCATTTTTCATTCAGAAACAATAGATCTACTTGAAAACATAGAACATAAACTATCATTGTGGCATCCTTTTTTTTAAGGGATTCTTCGACCCTTTTCTTAATTAAGTTTAATTAGAAGGGAAGGGCCAGATCCTCACCTGCTGTAAAGTTTCATAGCTCAATGAAAGTCAATAGAACTACTCCAATTTACATACCAGATGAGGGTCAGGCATCACATTTTTAAAGTGCCTTGAGCTCATCCATTGGCTATATAGAAAAACAAAGTGTCGTGTTCATTACCAGAAAGGAAGAAAGCAGATAAATACTCACAATGCTGCTTTAAGAGCATGAACAGAAAGATGGATAGTCTTAGAGATCAAGTAGCAAGGACTGATGGAGGCCTGGCTGTGCAGGACCCCTGCAATGAACGAGTGCTGTGGACGTGAAGAATTGGTCGGCGTTGCGTTCGTCTGATGCGGAGTCTCATGGTGTCGGACAGCAACGCAGAACACATCACCGGGCATACGCAATGCAAAGAGGAACGCACACCAGTAGCACAATAGAAAAGTGATGCAGAAGGACCTTTGTTTTGTAGATGGTATTTCATGAAGGATTAACTCTCCTGAACGTTTCATTCAATGAGGGACAATTAACACTTACCGTTATATTTGGTTGCCACTAACTGACCTCAGTGGGTTTTTTTTTGTCTGAGTGATGCACTGCAATGTTTCAATGCTTATATCTCAACTGTACCACAAAACTGATAACCCATACTTTGGATAATGCAGACTATGTACTCTTTGTATTGTATGACTTTCAAACCAAACCTTTTGGATAATCTGTGCATTATTCTGAAACAGATAGAAATTCTTCCTTCAAAAACTCTGTATTTGATCATTTTGTAACATTAGTTTTAATAAAAAATGTATTTCTCTACAGCAAAATCTTTTCCCTAAATGCAGTCAGGATACGATTTTATTCTATTTATGTATGATTTGTATTACAGGACGTCCAGAATCCCCAACTAAGATCAGAACCACATGATGCTTGAAGTCATTATGTGAGCATAGGAAGAGGCAGGCCCCGAGACAAAGAGATTATCTCCTAGACTGAGAGTAATGGACGAAGAACAAAAGACAAAAGGAAAAAGAGGAGTATTATCCGTGTTACACAGGTGGAGAACTGAAGGTCAGAGACTTTAAGGGACTTAGCTGAGACCACCCAGGGAGTCTAAGGCACGGGTGGATTTAAATCCCAGACCTCATGAGTCGCAGTCCAGTGCCTTAGCAGAACCTCCCTCACTCTCAGTATGGGGTAATTTGCCTGAAAACATTTACTCTTAGTTGCACCCCACTTATTCGTGTTAAGCTATTTCTCACATATTGGTTGATAAATAATATTAGGGCAATTTATACGTATGAATAAAAGGTGCCCATCCTTTTGATGTAGCCGTACTCGTTAAAATTAAAAGAAGGGATGAGCTATAGCCATTTGGAGCATATTTCACCAATGAAGTCATTATATTCGGCATTGTTTTCCACACACAAATAAACAGAATCTGTAAGCTGGTTGCGTTCCCATGAATTGCTCATTTATTTTATTAGTTATTTGTGTAAATTATTTACTGGAAGAATGGGTGATCCTGACCTGTTCAGATAAGCAGTGTCTTCCAGAGAGAAAAATGATGCCAAAGGGACTTGGCACTTGTGAAAAAGACAAAACATTGAAAATCAATGTTAATTCGTTCTTGTTGTTGTTGTTGAAGGTTCTGGAAAGCCAGTACTTTCCCGATTATGGCTTCTTTTTAAGAGAGGTCTCCATCAAATCCATAAATCAGAGTTTTCTGGCAACTTTGAGAGGTGACTCTGCATAGAACTTTCTGTACCTTCATTATCAGTGAAATCTTAATAACTTGACTTGGGTCATCCTTAAAAGGTCATGTTTTCTTGAAGCTGTTGCTCTTGTGAAAAAGTCACCTTGCGGCACCATTGTGGACATGATAATTTGCTGGTACATTTACTCTCACATTGTCATTTTGGCGGCTCTTAATAGGCGAAAGAATAACAATTGCCAGTACAATCTGCTCCACATAGCTTTGAAAACAAGCAAGCAGACAGAAAGTCCACTCCAAACCGTGCACGAGTGCATTCAGTGGCTTTGCCAGCAGTACCGTTTTTATTGCTTGCTGTGTGTTGGAAGGAAACCCAGGCAGGCAGAAGGCGTGCAACTCCACCACTGAAAAGTCTGAATTTAACTCTCAGGCTTCCACATATTCCAGGTAGAGCACAACAGCTGCACAGCTGAAAGTGTCAGAGAGATCTCCCCAGCTCGTTCAGGGCTCTGACTGGAGAAGGAAAAAGGTCTGGTGGGGTCGATGGGAGGAAAAGAGGAGGATACTTTATAGAAAAGGGTAAAGGGGGATCGTAAAATTTAGGGGACGCTTCAGCTCATTGTATTTTTGGACATCTCCATGCACTTTTAAAAACATTAATTAAGCGGCAGAACACTCTGTGAGGGAGGTGTTATTTTACCTGTGTTAAGGGGAAACTGAGGTACAGGGCTTTTTAATTGCATCCTATCCTCCTGGATGTAATCCTTCTATCCACTGGCTTCACCTGGGGCCACAATGTCTTTCTCAGGATCCCACAGTGAGAGAAATGAGATTAGAATTTAAAATTCTGTCTCCCAGTCCCTCTCTCAAACCATGCCAGCATCCTGAAAATTTGCAAATTGCACCTCTACATATTTTATGGTTTATATAATATTTCACCAGCTGCCAGCCAAAATATTCTTCCCAGTGATATTGTGTGTCAACTTCAGATACTAAACCCACCTTAATTACACATGCTGTATTATGTATTAACTCATTGTAGTACACAGACCCCATTTGTTATTGCTGATATCTGCCTCTGCTCAAATTGTCCTAAACCGATGAAGCACCAATGTACTGGCCAGCAAAAATAAATAAATTAAAAGATTCTTGATATCAGATTTATAATACCCAGAATCCTGACTTCAAGGACAATCTCTCCAATGCTGTCACAGTGGTGATCTCTCACTATTCTGACTATATAACCACAGAGTAAACTTTAGCACTGAACTTTAATGTCACTGAAAGACACTTCTTCACTAGAGACGGCATTCATTCAAGCACCAAACTTTGCCTTCAGGTTATCATCATGGAGTAACAATGGAGCCCAAAGGGAACCAACCACATGGAAACACTTGTACTCTTCATCATCAAAATGGCCATGACCGAAGGCTGTCCGGGTAAACTTTTCAATAAAGTGAGCAGAGTTCTGTGGACTTGGACCCAAAGGCGAGCTAGGAATGATGAACTGTGGGCAGATTCTTAGCTGGAGTAAACTGGCATTCACTTGACCTGGCCTAATGATTTCTATAAGAAAAGTTTTTACATTTAGACACGCGCCACCTTTTCTGGAACGTACAGCAATGACCTTGCGGTCAGATGATGCAACACAGTGGTATATTTACCTAAGTAAGAATTCCTCGTTTCAATAAGAGATGCAGGGTCAGACCTTAGCTGACACAATCAAAGTAATTTACTTCAAGGTTGGGTTGTAAGTTTACTTTTAAAGCTACTGGGTCCTCCATTTCCTGACCTGAAAAAACATGAGAAATTATCTTTTTTCTATTCAATTATTGCATCCTAGAGCATGACCAGGCATTCCTGGGGCAAGTACTTCAAATTGCTGTTTCTCCCTGAATTCTTAATAAATCCTTTTATTCATTTGCTGTGGCTCTTCTGGATTAATTTTGCAATCGTTCATAACGCACACAGTCTCTGAAGTTTACAAATATTAGATTTGGTTTTGAACTGTTTACGCAGCAGAAAGCCTAAGTCCTTCCAAAGATACTGAAGGGCTCCAGTGTTGTATTTTATAATGGAACAAATAATGTGTCAGGACTGTAAATCCAACGAGCGCACAGCCCTGCTGTGTTATCATAACTATTTCAGTTTTCACTTGGTGAAGGTATATGGGCAAAATCAAAATTTTAGAACTCCTCTGAACTCGGGACATATTTCTACATCTAGGAAATTGAGCTGAGATGAGGGATAAATGATTATTGCTACAGCACACGCTGACCTCCTTTCCAGCTCATTTTACTCTCCCAGGGTAACGTCAGAGGGCTTATGTCTTGCTGGCAGTTTGAGCATGAATTTTTATTATTAGTTTTGCAATTTGTACATATTTTGTGGCCATTTGACTTCACTGCTGTGTCTTTTTGTATTAGCCTGCAGTCTCATTTTGCCGATTCCACCTGGCTCCCCTGTTTTAATGACAACATTGATACTTGCTGTCCTTATTTAAGTTGGTGTAGAGCCTCTGGCTTGCATTGTTGAGTATAATCAAGTACTTTTCCTGGTTTCTCTGCCAGGAATGCTGAGTAAGAGCAATGGTGCCAGGATGAGAATACAGTGGCTAGGAAAGGTAAGATGCCTTCACACATTGGGTTATTTATTAGCTGTGCCTTCACATGCATGCTTATCACAAGGCTAGGCTTCCTGACGGTGCATTACGAGCTAGTGAAAAAGTCCTCATAGGATTTTAGTGTTATTCATGGCATGTTTGTTCTACACGGGAGGGGAGTAAGTACAGTGGGCATAATTCATCTTTCTACTGGTAGGTTAGATATTACCCATTTGAACAAGTTGGGGAGGGAGAGTAACTACTTTCTGAGTCAGTCATATCTTACTTGCTGGAAGAAGTAAAAGAAAATAGCTTTATCATATACTTTGAACTATGTATGTATGCACATCATATATGTATCTTCAAATGTGTGAACATGTATTTTTATATATCAGTGACTGACCTTCGAAAATAATATGGACTACTCACTAACAAATTGTGGGAACTTAGCACAATCACATGGACACACACACACAATTTGTTGAGACTCAGA
>ML685932.1:2157038-2205106 GCA_007922175.1 Pelusios castaneus | reverse complement strand
TGTGTGTGTGTGTGTGTGTGTGTGTGTGTGTGTGTGTGTGTGTGTGTGTCCCAAGCTTTCATCATTTGTCAGTGACTGAGGTAGCCCACATTGCTTTCTGAAGACAGTGATATGTTTATTATTTATTCACTTTACAAGACAAAAATGCAGTTCTGATCAATGAAAGTAAAGCACAAGAGTTTAAATACTGAATCGCATAGAGGCCTTTTGCTCTATGTGGGGTACACAGCAGATTGTGTATATTCCACTTCCCCCGTCATCCTTTTCCAGCTAATCTCTTTTTTCCCCCAGTGGATCAGTAACCTCTAACAAAAGAGCTGTCCTTTTGAATCATGGTTTCCCCTCTCATTCCATTCTCTCTACATATACACTCACGTTCCATTTGTTGATCCCATCAGAGAAGCCTCAGGGCCCCCAAAAGTCTTTTTCAGCATGATTATATACATTTCTTCACCCTTTCTTGCCCCTTTCCTTTTTCCTGCCATTCAACATTACAGAGTTCCATTGCACGATAAACTGATCGTGACAACAATTTTCTATAGATGTGTGTGTCATATACATAACAGTTTATGGCACATGTATCTATAGATGCATTGTTTTTTGTAAGTGATAATGAGGAATCCCACAGTGTGCATCCTCTTTCCAGTAATTGATTGCCTTGTTTTCTTTTGTTCTGGATCCTCAGAATAGATGAGTAATGGAGCTGACAGGAGTCCAGAGATATTCCAGTCTGGTGTATTACTGTCTTCAGAAGCTGGGAATTAGGTAGTCTGGAATGTTATTTGCCTGCAAACTGTTTGATGCAAAATTCTGTGTTTCTTGATTGCTTAAATTTAGATGTCTAGGTAAATGCAGGTAAATGTTGCATAATACTCTCTATCCAGCTGCCAAAACTATTTATGTTTCTTTTCTTCCCTTTGTCCATCTATGAAAGGAGATGGTAGGAGGCTGCCAGTCTCTAATGTGCATAGGTATCGTGAGTGAAAAGTCCAGGTTTACCATTAATTGGTATGCAGGTTACTAGATACCCTTCATTCTACCTTGATTCAGCTCCACAAATTATGATGACAGGTTTTATAGTAAAAATAACGCTTATGGAGTAAAGATCCATCTCTTACCTTTCATGTTACCATTCTCCCATTTTGAATGTGGGACCTATTTTATATGGTTGGTTCTAACCAGTGACCTGGGGTTAAACCAGTTGCAAAACTCCCATTGATAATGCTTTTGTGGGACACTGGTGTATATCTACTGTTGGGGACAGAAACAACTGGATCTCACCCCTAGTATGTGGACAGATAACGTACCTTGCCAGTATGCAGTTGCTATAAATGATCTAGGGACGTGTTGTGAGTTACAAGCTTGGCTTTAAGATTCACTTGTTAGCTGAGGATACAGAGGAATTTACAGAAGGCGCAGGGCAATAATAAAAACCTTTTAATCTATTTATTGAAACAGCTGCAGCTCCCATTGGAAAGAAGGTGAAACAATGACAAGGAAAGAGCGAAGAGAGTCAACTTGCATTCAGAGTAGGGAAAGTTCATCTAGAATTGAAACAGTTTATGAAATATGAAGCTGTAGGTAAAAGAAAATAAATTACTGTGACCAGATCAGGAGGAGAACTGGATGGGGAGCCAGGACAGAGCAGTTAGATGGAAAGGGGTAGGAGGCACTGATGAATGGTGGAAAGCTACAGAGATTGAGTAGAATAGATCATCTCCAGTGCACTTCTTTTCCCTGACTCACAAGGGATATGGTGACTAGCGGCCTGATTCACCACTGATTTGGACCTATATATATTTGCACTCACTTAGCCCACATTTGACTACAAAAAGCGTAAGGTTGAGGAGAATCAGACCGTAGGCCATTGAATGGATTCTGAGTCAATTACATGGCAGTTGAGTGTGTCATCAGCCCTCCCAAAACACATTCTACTGGAGCAGTACATCATTTGGATGGAGTCATACCAACAAGGGGCTTTGGCGGTTAAACCCATTAAAGTCAACGGGGACTTTCTCTTGGATTTTGGCCCATGGGAAGGATGTAGACAAGACACTTGATTATCCTGGGTAGTGCTAGCAAAGTATCATCTATCAAGATTGCAGCAAGACGCTGGACCAGCATCTGAGCTAGGGTACATTGATTTCGGTTGTTCTAACATTGACTACATGGGCTGAAGATCTCGCTCTCGATTCTTATCTATCACATAACCTAGTACAAACCAGTAGAACTCCTTTAGCCCTCCTCCTCCCCTATTACTTCCACAAACAGAAGTGGGATTCACGGACTGTTAAAAGCATCAGTACTAGGCCATATACTTAGCTGCTATCAACCACCACATCCCTTGACGTGACTTTCCAGCTCTTGCTCCCCTTTTCCACACTGTTTGAATCCAAACAGCTTGTTACTTGGCAGAGACAGGCTAGCAGTTTATCCCCATGGATCTGTTTGAATTAATCTTCTGACCCACCCTTCTCTGTACCTACATATTTACAGCTAACATGCCATATTTTCCATTCCATGCATCTGTGCTCACGAAAGCTCATGCGATAAATGAAGGTGTTAGTCTTTAAAAGTGCAGCAGGATTCCTTGTTTGTTTTCCCTTGACTTCAAAGTCACCAGATGGCTTTATACCATGTCCCCCATTTAGAGAAATACCCGTGCTAAATACCCTGCACACTTACCCTGTGGCAAGCACCGCAGAAAGCATAGAGTCCTGAGCCTTGCAGTTTATCTCGTGCCGAAGGGAATAATATTTTCCTTTATTTAGACTGGAGGTTTGAAAGGATCCTATGGGAATTAGACTCCTAGAACTCATTCAATTTAGCTCTTAAGGAAGTCAAGTACTTAAATACCACTGAATATGGGTGCCCAACTCCCTTAGGATCTTCTCAGAAACCCAACTTTATTTTATTTATTAATTCTTTTACAGGAACTCGACGTCATTCACCTGGCAGATCACAAAGTCCCCTGCAGGACAGAAGGAACTTCATAGGGTCAGAACAGTATCCAAGCTATAGGGTCCATTCAAAACAACCTGGAGCTTCCATTGTTTTGTCTCATCTGGGCCACCTGGGTCTCGTCTTTTCAAGTTGGCAGCGATTGCAGTGATATTTTAAAATTCTGCTAAATCCTTAATACAGAGTTTCTCCAGTGAACTTAAAACAAAACCAGTTATGGGAACCTTAAACTGCTGCAGTTGGGATCAACTTGGAGGGGGGATAAAATCTAACATTACAAGGAGTATATTCACTGAGTTAGGAAAGCTACTTAAAGTCATTTTGAACCATGCCAGGGAAATTGCTTGATTGAAATAAGAAAATAAAACTAAAAATGGGAAAATAATGAAATAGCTGGAGGATTTACGGGAAAGTATATTGTATAAAAATGGAAAAAACAGTATAGACAGAAGGAAAGAGCATTAGCCATGCCACTCAAAGAGGTATTAGAGATAATTAGGCCCCTGGCCTCTGGGCTGGGATCCAGGTGTGCGAATTAGAGTGGTACAAAGTTTTGAGTTAGATTAGCATCCAAAGTTTGAAATCTTCTGACGTTAGAGAAGGCTGGATAACTTTATTCCTTAGACAGATACTCTGTTGCTTGGCAGGGCAAAATTTGCAGGGGATGTTTAAGTACAGCAGTGCCAATTTTTTAGCAAAACAAGCGAAAAAGGAAAAGTGCACAAAGCTGTTATGAGTTTCCTCCAATATAACAACTGTTTTCCTTTCTCAAAGGGGACATTTAAAAAAACAAAGATTCCTGTAATATGAACTCATGCATATGTGCCACAGGCAGTGCAATTTAGTGTAGTATTGCAAATTCATGCTCTGAGACCTGCAAGGTTATTACAAGAGAAAATGTAGAGTATATAATAGCTTGCAGCAATCAAATATAGCATGAGAGTACCTCTGTGGGAATATAAGATATACAGCAAACATGCTGCAGCCTTGAAATCTTACTTTGCTGTAAGAATAGAAGAGACTATTCTACGTCAAGTGAACATATGTGGATTTAGGATACATGCTCACATATGCTTTACCAATTTATTTCACATGTGAATTTTTACAGGTGCCGTTCGCATGATTTCTAGGTGGGACATAAATGTGTCACGTGTAAGCCAACGATGACCAACCAGTCAAGCACAAAAATCTCATGTGAAATACCCTGCACCGACAGTCAAATGATACAAGTTAGAGTCAGACAAGTTACATAAGCACCAGCTGTAAAACGTCACAGTCAAAACTCAGATGTTATTGCAGTAAACTGACTGACTGACTCTAGAGTGGACTTGTCACAAACTTCACAGCCACCAACTAACAGGGAGAGAAAATAGATGATGGGCACTTTGGGAAAACCCCGTCATGTGCTGGGTGTCTGGTGATCTGCGTGAAATGAATATGGTTGGTCTCCATCCAATTGCCCATGAATGAATGTCCACTTCATAAAAGCCATCAGCAGCATTGACATTCTGACCCATCCAGTGGTTAAAGTATAATTTGATGGGCCCCGGAACCCTCCTAATCTCCGGGCCCCCTTCCCGTATTGTCTGGGCCCCCTTCATGCATGTGCGGGCCCCAGCCCAGGTAGGCATTTGCAACCACTTCTCAGTACCACGTGCATCGGTTATTGCTCCATAAAAATATGTATAATTTTATATGGTGTTTATGTCTATAGCAATTATTCTCACACACTAGCAAACACTGCATCACACAATAAATATTGTGATTAACAACGGTGGGACGTAGGACCTGCCAGCAGCCAGGGCAGGGTGGAACATGTGTTCCGCCGGATTTTTCTATTTTTAGGGGCCCCGGAACTCTGGCCCCTCAAATTTGTGGGCCCCGGAACTGTGTTCCGGTGCGTTCCCCCTTACTTTAACCCCTGGACCCATCCTGCTACCAGTGTCCAATGGCTGAGGGGACTTCAAGCTTGAATTACCTGATTATTCCTAAAAGTAGACCTTGCAAATCTGGCCTATGGCCACCTGATAAGATTTATGTTGTACCTTTTGCCCTCATTTGATATTTTCACTGAAAACTCCTTGCAGGTGTAAATGGACACTGCTCCCTTGATTTCAATGAGTTTTTGCAATTGACACCAGTGAAGAGGTGAGTCTCTAATATCCATGGCTGTTAATCTTTTTACATTCACAACCATACTGAAGAAAGTAAAACAAATTACCAAGACACTCAACATATATTAGGAATCTCACCCGCACTGGGTCTGAAAACTGACAACAAACTTACTCAGCATTCAATTATTGTTCACAAAAATGTTACCAAGGAAATATTTGGGTATCAGTGGGGAAAAGGGAAACAGAATTGTTTTATCAGATTTCGCAGTTTATCGTGGTTTAAGATTCCAAAAATGCCTTCCACTTTACCCACAGCAAGACTGCTTTGCTACCCTGCCGGCCCATCTCTGTCTGTGAGCAAGCACCATGCTATTCTGACAGATGGAGAGGAACGTTGGCATTAATTATGTCAACGGCACAATTCCCAGAGGAGAATGCTAAAACATCTCTCTGTGCTGAAATTACCAGCCCATGAATAAAGAGATTTGCCATCGATAATGCTGTTCTGGACTAAATTATAATTTTCAAAAAATAGTCCTGTAGCTATGTAAGGTGAGTTTTTGGGCAGTCCAAATCAGTTGCAAGAGACAACGAATATTAACAGAGTATCTTTTCACTCTCCTTTGGATCCATGGTACCCTCAGTACACACACCTTTAATTTTCATTTCTGACTCTCCGGTTGCTTCTGCTACTTCCCCATCCTTTGCTAACATTCCTAGGGAACCATCAGAATGAGGCTACACACTCAGCAACAGAGCAGTCACAATCCATCAGGGAGTATCTGGAAAGTTCGGCAGCACCAAAGAGAACATTTCCCCAGAGCTGTATCTAAAACCTTCAGCAGCGCAACAGGTGCATTCCACCTAGACCTTACTTGCACGTTCAGCAGCAATAAAGCTATCAAGAACGTAGAACCAAGGCACCCAACACAGCTGTGTAAAACAAAGGGTCTGAAAAATTCAGAAAGCCTTGGCTAAGCACCTAGACTTCAAATTTTCTGACCGGATGTGTTGGAAATGCTGACATTCATCCATTGTTACTATTATTATTTGTTGGTATTCCATTGACACTATAGATCTCAAACCAAAGGGGGCCCCTGGTGCTAGGTGCTATTCAGGCATACAATAAGCCCCTGTCATTAGCAAGTTTGCCACCCTAAAGGCAAGAAGAAAATGGGGAGTGGAGGAAGCGAAAGAAACAAATGGAAGGCAGAGTTGAAGGGAGGACACAGTAAGACTAATATGAGCATTTTTCTATATAAATTAGTTGTGTGCCCTCTTCAATTAGTTGTGTGCCCTCTGTAATAAGCTAATTATTAACAATACACTCAGCTCATACCACCTGCCTAGCCATTCATTTTTTAAATAGAGAGTACTTACTGCTCCAAGATGCTGAATGATGTTGCACACTTCTAAGTGAGGTGCTAGGAATATTTTGTTTTGCAAAATTTAATTCTGGTTAGAACGCCCCCAAAAGTCCACAACATTTTGATTGAGGTCAATAAAGTTTAATCTGAATTCTATAGATTGCTGGGCTATTTTAGGAAGTTTTAGCTGCAGAATATGTCATGCTACATTCATGATTAGAGACGGGAGAGTCTGTTTTAAAGAACTGGTCAGAAGTATTGGTGAACTTTCTCTCCGTATATTGGCATACACGTAGCTTTATGTATCACTCAAGTACCACTTAACATGTTCTTAAGTAATCTTAGATCTTTGTGGGCACTCTGCCATGAGCTGAATTTTACTCGCTGAGTAGGATTTTCAAAAGTCCTCAGTGTCAGCTCTACTGCCTGATGACAATGGTCTCTTACAGCTGTGGAATTGATGGATCTAAGAATACAAGCTCTGCATCCACTGAAAACATTGTTAATGCCCACTGGCTTCAGTGGGAGCCGAGTTAGAGCCAATATCGAGCAATCTGACAATCCCACTTCAGGTACCCAAAGCTGGATGTTTCTAAATTCAAAGCCCATTTAAAGCTGTAAACAAAAGGTCTTGAACATGTAAGGGCAACACCATCGGAAGAGACTTTCACCTCGGCCAAGCACAACTGTTCTCAGAAAGCACTGGGATCTGATCACATGGTTGTCCTTGTAAAATCAGGGCAAACTTCATGGCTCACGGATTAGCTATAATACAGGCCCAATCACACAGTGATGAGGTCCATTGAATACCTGGATAGAGAAAGTGACATATTTCAGGATGTGAGATACCACCATGTCATTTCAAGGAATGTGAGGTTGATGGGATGGTTTTACTGGAAAAAGGTGGCCCTGAGACAGTCATGGCCTCCTGATAAATATAGGTCTCCTTCTTTGATAATAGATTATTGTAAAAACTAATAAAAATGTGTTTGGGTTTAACTATTAAATACTGTTTGGCAAGTGCTAATGGCTCTGAGATCGCAAAACAGGGAAAAATGGCAAAAAGAAAGACGCTAGTTCGAAGGATTTTATCTAATTTCATTTTAATTAGATCCTTTTTCTAACTGAGTTTCTAATTTTTCAATTAGCAATTAGCAGCTGCAACTCATTCTGAGCATCACGAGGTGCCAGAGACACTAATTACACCACAGGAGTAGGAGGCTGCAAATGAGAAATAAAATTATCCATGAATGTTATTAGAAGAAAGGAATGATTACATTCCGTAGTAATATACTGATGTGAGTCTAATTAGATTGAAGGTTTCGGGTGGGAGGGGGAGAGGAGCGATGAGACTTCAAAATGGATTACTTTTTGATGCCTGCAGGTCAAGATTTTGCCATAAATATTGCTTTAGATTATATTGCTGGAAAATACAAAACCATTTGTGAGTTCTATCATGTTAACTGGTTCTTCAGAAAGGCCTAACATCAAGGAAGTGTCACCTAGTTGTTAAACGAATGGGCTCCATTTCAGTGCTTCAGTTTCCCCCTTCTGTAAACCTCGTATAGTAATAACACAACCCCAATCCACCTTCCTTTATAAAGTGTTTTGATTGATTAAATCCTCATGTTATATATGTATGTACAAAGTACCTATATATATATATATATATCTTAGTATCCAACGGTGCACAAGGTATTAACCATGAAGAAAAAAATACAACCCCTGCCCCAAAGAGCTTACAAACTAAAGCCAATGCTGACAACAGGGGTCAGCCCCTAATATTCTCTAGTTCGACAAACACGCCTCCTCCAGTCAATGCAAAGGTTGTCCTCCTGTGAATGATGTTATTAAGGTGGGTGAGTATATGCAGGATCAGAGCCTAATTTCAAATCTGCTACAATGATAGGGATAACACCACAGTAGGGAGAAGATACCGGGAAAAGAAATAGCAGTACACTACATCAGCATGCTTACACGGTTCCTGAGGGAAGGTGAATGCCCAGCTATGCTGGAAAAAAGAAGGGTTTGTTTGCTTTATTGGTGGCTTGGTTTAAAAAGGAATCTTCCTAGAAATTCTCTATCTATCACAAATGGGGGAAGCGAGAGACTCCAATTGGCGAGGAAATGTATTAGCTGCGAATTGGAAATGTCGGTGAACATTCTTGTAGAGAAGAAAAGAGTTTAATGTTCCTGGGATATCCTGCAGAGGATGTTCCATCAGGGCAGGATGTGAGACAGAATCCCCAGGCCATGATTATACCTCTCCTGCGTATCAATAGCGGGACCCACATCCCTTCCGGCAGTGCCAGGCCTGAATTCAGTTAGGGAGCAAAAAAAAATCAGTCTTAAAGGAAGTCAGACTAATATTATGAAGTCCATGGGGCTCCATCTGGGGCTAGGCTTTCCCTACAGGAATGCAATGGCTGGACCCAAATGAGGACCTCCGAGTGAGAAACCCCATGGCAGCAAAAAGGGATCATCATCTTCAGTCCGCTTGTTTGTATTCTTTAAATGCATTGATTTTTCTTTGTGAATCAATAGCCTTTTCCACTTGATTTAGTGACGGCAGCAGCCTCTGCCTACTCTGGCACACGCAACCTGCATTTCAGAATCACTTCAAGAGACCCCTGGTAACAAATGACAATGTCCAAATATGGCTCTCAATAAAATGTATGAGCTCCTAGTCATCCCGCTCCCCTATTTGTCTTTATATATCTCACAGCATTTGCCACTAATTATATTCCTCTTTATAATCTGTTCTTCCCAGTTAAGAAAGGTAATTGATAGCTCGAGAAAAATCATTAATTCCCAAATGGATCAGGAGTGTTTTGTCATGCTGGGTTTTTCCCCCATATTACTAATTTTTTTTCCAGTACGCTGAATGCTAGAATTAGTCAGATGTTTTGCAATTTAGAGGACCAATATTATCGCAAAAAAAAGGGGGGAGGAAGTGAATTAAAACAAAAATCTATCCCCCCCTCCTTGTTATTACAAGGTCACCAAAGGATATACAATTAGCTGTGGTGAGCACTAATAAGAATTAGTCTATTATGCTATAAACTAATCCTTTGTCTTCCATTTGTACCCTTGTTGCTAACTTGTTTTGACAACTCCCTACCAGGGTGAAACATTAGTGGGGGAAGAAGAAAAACACATTCTTCATTTAAAATTCAGCTGTTGTGTCATATGGTCCTCATGAGCTGGAAATTATCTTTTTAAGCAGCTCTACTTTGTTGTTGCGGCGACCCAAGAGTTTTATGACCTGGGGAGGTGGGTTAGAGGGGAGAAACTTCCTAAATAGCAGTACAAAAAAAAACAAAAAAAACTTTGCTCAGGATTTTCAATTTTATGAACAATTTGGGGAAGGCTTGGACCGGAAAGGTGAATGAGTATGTAGCTATAAGCCTAAGTCTGCATTAAAATATCTGCAGAACTCTTTTTTCAACTCCCTGACCCAGCCAGTTCCCCCCTTCTGTAGCATCATGAGCTACAGTACAGCCCTTATTTCAGGATCTTAAATTTCAAAGCACTTTGTCATTTCAGAAATCAATCTTGTCTCCATCTCTTTGTCTCTCTTGCTGTAGTTACTGCTGGAAAGTCATAAAGCAAAGGATATCAAGGGCAGCTCGCCAACCAGAATGTAAAAATATGACGAATCTGCGATCTTTCCCAAATTACAAATCACACTGATCCACAGAAGTCTGCTTTGTATTTAAAATTCACTTCTACTCTGAAAAGAGGTTCAATAAAGTGCTGTTATGTGCGGCTCCAGGTTATGGTCAGTCTCAGTGATTTTCCTCACCATGTGCTCAATTTATAGATAAAAAGATGGCATTTGTTAGACGCTCAGCCCATGAAGCTAACCCTTAAGATTAACAGGGAAATCTCCCTTTGAGCTCCAGCCTAACCAGTAAATAAAGGTTTTGGAGGTCAAATTAGACTAAGTGACACCTGTGTTGCCTCAGCGCTGTTCCTAGGTTTGCACAGGTGAAGCTAATTGGCCCTGCATGTGGAAGGTGATTCTGTTGATGTTGAGACAAAGATTAGATTCTATCTTCTTTCCCTTCCTCCACCCACCCCCAATTGCTGCTGCCTCTGCAGGGCTGCGAGGAGTAAAACAATGATAAAAACATCAGGTCTGATATTCTGGAATTTCCACTGTTCCCAGTGTCTTCATTTATAGCTGCACAAATGTTCCTATTACGATATAGGAGTGTAAATCCCATTGAAAACCAATTAGTAATTATGGTGGTTTTGAAAATTTTACCCAGGCTAAGGACTTCTCCAATTCAGACCATAGGAGCCTGACCCTAAAAGATACCAAACACCTGCAACTTCTGTGGAAGCTGAGTAGCTCTCAGGATTAGGGCCTTATTGTTGTGGGTGAATTAAGATGATGTGGCTCTGAGTACACACAATAAGCAAATCTGCTGAGTAAGAAGGTGCCATTTTCCATAGCTGCTTTTCAGAGCAGAACTGTGCTTTAATCTCCTAAAGCTTAATGAATACAGCCTGGGAAAGTTTTCTAATTTAAGTACATTTTGTGATCCTTCAGGATGAGAGAAAAATAAAAAATATTAATAAATGCACACAGTGCTGTAAATATATTATAGGCTGTGAGCAACATAAATGAGAAAATCATGTGTGCTGAATGCATGTAGTTCCCAGATAATATTCAGCACTATTGAACCGGAATGCAGCAATCAACATTCTTGAACAATGTTCAGTGAAGGTACTTTTATTTATTCCTTCTCTGGGGTTACAATGATCAGCTGCTACTAATAGGCATACGAGTGTTTTGCCCCGCAGTCTTTCCATTTTACCCTTTGTGTGGTATTGGAGAAACAGCTGGGTTCCTGGTAATTAGTTACTAGCTTGCAAGTACCATATGATCCTAGAGAGGGGTGCTCATCAATTCCCCAGAACCCTAATCCAAAGCCAAAATTATTAGTGAGTATGTGAAATCATCCCAGAGCTCCAAGTCTTTCAATGTCCACCACAACCAAGCCCCTTTAGCTTCTTGTCAAACTTGGGGATTTCATTTCCTATCTTACAAACCCTCAACTGGCAGCTTTTACTTTCCAGCGGGGATAGCACCATCGCTGTTATTAAACAACGTTAGAGTGTTTTGCTGAGGCAATGAAGAAGAGAGGGTGCGGCGTTAACTCTAACTCAAGTATTTTAGGGTCTCCACCCCATCGAAGGCTTTTCATAGATACACAGATAGTAAAACACTTGGATGGATATCTAGCTGATCATCTTTTGGGGATCAGTACCTAATATAGTATCTGACCTCCTGAAATGCCTCATGTCCACGGGCCCTCAATCTAGAATTTCCCCCCAGCATTAAAGCTAACGAAAAATGTCTTTTCTATTCCTTTTTAAATAAAAATAAGTCCTTCTTTGTCTATTTAGACCATGATCATGCAGTCGCTTTCCCGTATCAACTTTCTGTTTCTGCCAAAGTATTAAAGGAAAGGAGGAAATAAAAATCCTGGGCACAAACACAGAGCTATCGCAAGTCATGAAATCAGACCGAGCATTTGTCCCCTTTGCTTTCACTCCTGGCAGGGTTAGTTTGATTCCTCCCCTCCCCGGCTGAACTGACATAATTCCTCATAAGGATATATCTGAAGTATTATCACAGGGCCTCTCAATCTTTGTGATGAAGGTGTTTTTTGAGAAAAAGGCTAAGTTAATGTACAATTCCCCTCTCCCCACCACACACACACATACACCTTGGAGCTCCTGTAACTTGCAGCTCCTGTAATAAATCAACACACCAGCTCTCTCTCCATACCTTCCTGTCCAGAAATACACTGAATCCATGCCAGCAAGCTACTGCTGCTCCCTGATCAGCTGTTTGAAACCTAGGATGACTGGACCCTTTAAGATTCTTTATCTTATACTTCATGGTGGTGAAACGGCCAGGTTTTCCATCTTTACTGGTCACTTCTTTTGTGCTTCCATCTTAGAATATTCTCACTCACAGAAGTAGAAAGACAACAGAGTCCTGTGGCACTTTTAAAGACTAACAGATTTATTTATCGCATGAGCTTTTGTGGGAAAAGCTCATGCGATAAATAAATCTGTTAGTTTTTAAAAGTGCCACAGGAGTCTGTTGTCTTTCTACAAAAGACTAACACGGCTCCCCCTTTGGAATTTCACAGAAGTAGCTAAGTAAAGTCTACATGTGTAGAGATGTGATCTGCGGTAATGGGTGTGACTTTGGTCAATTGTCTATAATATCTTGCCTTAAAGGTTTGACATTTGCTGCTCTTGAGCCCTTTTACTCAACTCCTACCTTTCATCTGGGCCAGTGTGCAGTATTGCACACACAAAAGGAATACTTCCTGACCCCTGCAGATAACCAGCTCTGAAGCACACAGCTGAATTCCTTCATTTTAGCATGTATAACTCCACATGTTATTAATAGCTATCACTGAGATTTTCAAAAGATCCTAAAGGAGTTAGGCACTGGGTGTCACTGGAAACACTTTTTAAAATTATTCAGTGAACTGAAAACACTGAAAAATATTAGTTATAGGTTGAATGAAATGTTAACTTTGACCTGAAACAGAACATTTTGTTTAGTTTAGGAGGTTTTTTTAATCTTTATACATACGCCTATGAAATTGTAGTAAAATTTGAAATGAAAAAGCCACTTCAAATTGAAAAAAATGGAGACATTTAATTTAAAAAACATCAAAACAAAGCTTTTTTAAAAAAAACAAATATTTTGGTGATTTTGACCTAAATTTGTGAATTGTTTTGGTCAACCCAAATCAGCATTTTTTGGTACAAAAGTTTTGAATTAAAATTTTTGATCAGCACTATCTGATGCTCATTTATGCTAAGACCTCTTTACCCCGTTGCGGCAGTGTAAAAAGATCTGAAAGTGTGCGTAAAATGTAAACCATACTTGCTTTATAGCCTCTTTGCACAGTGAGAATGGGTAAAGGGGCATTAAGTCTCAGTGAGAATCTGGCCAATTTACTCACAAGTCGTTACAATGTTTTGCTCATGCAACATTAGAGCAAAACAATTTTTAAAAGAAAATCACCACTTTAAGCAACATTTAAACAACTTCCCAATCTCCAGGAAGCTGTAGTTGTGATATCATAAAAGATGTGCAAATTAACAGATCCTTTCTCTGTGAAACATATTTCCCCCCTGCAAAATTATGAATTCGAGTCTAATTATTCAAAAATTTTGATGTGCAGCCATCAAGTAAATATTCAAGAACCACCAATCCACACACCCCTCTCCCACCCTCCTGCCCCCACTTTTATGGACATGGCAGAAGCCTGGCAGTTTTCCAATTATCTCCTGAGCTAATCTCTATCCACAAACCCTAGATGCATATCTGTTTTCTTCACTGCAGAGCTCACAAAGACATGTGCATTTCAGACAAATATTTCTCCTGTCTCATTTGACACTGAACAAGCAGGAAAAATATGGCCCATCACAAGAAATATCAGTATAATATTCCAATTTTCCACCATTTGACAGCAATCAAGTAGAGACTAATGGCTTTCCTCTGTGACTAAATCATTTAGAGACCAAGGTATTCTGTCTCATTCTCATTAGAAAAAAAATTCCAATAATCTCATTATCCTAGTGTGAATAACAGTAAAAATGCACCAAGACTAATGGTTCCTTCAGCACTCCCGTTCATGGAGATCAGTCGGGCAGTGTTTTATGGATTGTGCTTAAGTAATGGGGTCTGCCTCGTGACACAATATACTCAGCTTGGTTCCCCTCCTCTCTGCAGTACAATCTAACTACAACTGCCTTGTTACAAGCCAAGTTTACACTTGCTTTGACGCTGAGGACTTTTATGTACTATTTTTTAACTAACTTCACTAGAAAAAGAATGTGTCATGGAATGTTAAGCTTTATGGAAATTCTTCTGGAGAATAACATCATTTCACGGTGCATTACTCTAGAATGACCTGGTACTTGAACAATTAATTTTTAATGTGTAGTCATGCCTTTTCTTTGCTGTATTTAGCCTTCTCTTTAAACATCAACAATATCAGGACTCATTCCCCCCACCTCTCATTTTTTTTCCCTTTATGCCTTGAGTGGGTAGTTTAAAACAGGCTCATAGTGCGTCTTGCATTTTTACCATTTGTCATGCAGAATATTATGTTTGAAAATATAGTATGGAAGGGAAAACAAAACCCTTTGGGACTTATCTTCATTATTTCCAGCTAATGAGTCTATTTCCATTTCTTGGCCTATCTTATTTCCAGCTGAAAACCTTCCAGAATCTCCCAGAATGCTTAGAGACCAAGCAGTCTAATGCCAGACTCTGTTAATACCAGACCTAGGGCCTGTGTCTATGAATACTTGCAGCTAAGCAGAGCACAAGATACCTTGAGTAATCCTGGGAAAACTCAAGGTAATTAAAGCTATGCCAGCTGATAAATTTTAGGGCCAGATGCTCAGAAAGTGTAACTGAAAATCAAGGGAGTTATGCAAATCTACACCAGGTGAGGGTCTGATTCCTAGATGACAGGCTTCCGAAGACAGAGCCTGCACCCTGGATTCTTGAAGGTGTGAGCAGAAATGGGCCCTGTGTCTTTATTCCTCTCTACAAATGACCACCGATGCACTGACGGGAAATGATAACACTGTTGAAAATAATTTGAGACATTTTTATTACGAACATTCTACAGCCTTTGGGGCCAAATATCAATTGCAGAAAGCAGAATTGTGCCCACACTCTACAAGAGAGGAACTTTTTTTGCAATGTGTTCCTACGCATATGTCATAACACCAGATTATTTAATCATGCAGTGGTGCTCTAACAATGTAAAATGCTTCATGTTTTAGGCTTGTTTAAATTCTGTTCTCTTGCTAACTATCCGCCCACTAATTTTAGTGGAGAACTGCCATCTAACCATTGTGTTTTCAGAGATGCCATCTGTAGTGTGATGCATGCAGACCCAAGTTCCATCTGAGTGATTTGCCACTTCTGGCTTTTTTTGTTACCCAGACATGTGTTCACTGTACCAAATGGGCCTGTCTGCAATTTCTATGGGACCATTCAAAACAAGGATCAGCAGGTCATTAGAGTTTTCTCTTCTAACCCATATGTGCTCGTGGTAATATTAATCAGACAGTCTAAGAAATAAGTACCTTAATGTTAGATATTATTGTACTCTACTACACTAATCTAGTGGATTAACTTCGCCATCTGTATATTAAACTTGGATATCTTGGTGGTTTGGGGGGTGGTTGTTTGTAACTGTCTTCCCTTGTTATCCCCCTTTGCAGTACGTGAGCTTTGGCATGCATTTCAAAGTATCTGCAATCACTAATAAGAGACAAAGATGGTTAAATATGAGATTACAAGGCTTGACTCTCAGCTGGTATAAACTATTGTCATTCCATTGTCTCCAATAGCGTTAAGCTGATTTACAACATTTTAAGATTGGATCCATTCAACTTTATAAGAGCGCTGCTGATTTACTCCCGTTTAAGAGAGGCTCCACTGGAGCTACACCAGTATGTAACAACGGAGGATTTCTCCCATTTTTGTCATCACTGAGAAACATGCATCAATAACAGGTTTTAGAAAGTCTTATATTACAAATTTTTCATTATTTCTGATTTTTTTTTAAACTCTTAACAAACATAGTGGATGTTAGCAGAATGCTACATATCTGGTAATGCAATGGAAGCATTGACCTTGATTTATTTATGGTCTGGAAATCCTGCCACAAATCAGATTCTTAGAAAAAACCATATGCACAGTAAGGAGATACGTGCAAACCACTGGGACCCCTACTATCTTATGTGATGGGGAGAAAATGTCCCAGGGGATTGATAATGTGATATTTCATCTTCAGATGATTTGAATCTAACCCAAATAGTCGAAGACTGAGGGGCATATGAGTTGAAGGCTAGATGAGTTTCTGCGGAAAGTACCAGCTCACAGTTTTCCTGCAACTTACGTGAAATGATTTTGTGGGCTCAGTCCAGTTCTTAGTGGACAGTTGTCCACCTAAGAGGCACCATGGCAGCTGGACCCCAGACTAACAGATTCAGGAAGAATCAAAGAGGCAAAGACAAAGGTTCAGTGATGACACAGGAGAAGGGTAAGGAGGCGGAGCTAACATTTTCACTGCCCGTGCTATGTCTGTTTCAGCAAGTCCACCGTCATTTGAAACTAGTTTGCTTTTCAATAGGGATGGGCCCGAATGGTAGAGCTGGGATGTAGATGTGGATCCCAAATGTTGCCAAGTTTTAGCCTGTATGTTTTGCTTCAAGGTTTTCGTTTAGCCCATTGTAGAGATAAGGGCCAGATGGGAATTCTGGACTTGGGTTCAGATCTGAGCTTCTCCGAAGGTGATGCTGTCTCTATTTTCAAAAAGGAAACAAGAACTGTGCAGCCTCCTACCCCATCTCCTGTTCCTCTTTTGCAGTGACACCAATTTCGCATCGTATTTGAAACACACACACACACTTTTGAACCACTATTCAGCTCCTTAGCCTTCATCATCTCTGCATTACCCATTTCTGGCTTAGAAATGCAAGCACCAAGATGTGAAAAGAAACAAAATTTCCAGCCCAGTGTCAGAGACCCAAGGGATAGGGAGAAGTAGGAAAGAAGCTTAATTCTTTTCTAACACTGCTTTTACAATTCAAGTGCAGTCATTCCAGATTTACACCTGTGACAGTTAGCCCAGAATCAGGAATGAACTCTGATAAATGTTTATCTGTAGAGGACTGCTCAGGGCCCTCGGAGCATCACTGGGACATGAGGTTTTACAACGGCCAGGATTTATTCAGAGGAAGGGGACGGTCTTTGGCCACAAGCGGCAATGGAGAGGAAGTGTGCTATGTCTGGGGGCATTTGTGAATATCACTGTCACTGTAAACACACTTTTAGTGGGAGTGACAGTCAGGCAGAGGAAATTAGAGTGTATGACATGGAGCTGCCAAGTTCCAGAAGCTGGAGCCCAGACAGCTTTTCCAGTCACTGGCAGGTCATTCTCTAAGCTGTAAAACAATGTCTTTTTTGTCAGTGGTTTTCAGCCAGCAAACCTTCATGACACTTAAAGAGACTGGTTCATGTGTTAAATGGAGGCTTCACAGGCACATACGAGACTGGCGGTGGCTTTGCATTTTCTATGGGCAATTCTTGCTAGTTTCTGTGGGGACTTCTTGTGCTGGAAATGATGCTGTCGCCATGTCCAATTAGAAATGCCGGGAGCGGCACAGCACACACACAAAGGAAAATGGATGATACATTCTCAGCCAGAGAAAGAGACAAGAAATCCGCACTTAAGAGAACTCCTTCCTAATACAGTGCAGATGTGCCTAGGCTTTGAGATCCATATGATATGCCAGTACGTGCCTTAGTTCTCAGGCCAGTCCAGTACCTGATCTGACAAGTATTTGCACTGAACCGTGAACTCTCTCAAAGTGAGGGCTCCTCTATGTGAACATTTAGTTACTGGCAACTGGGGTGTGTAAATCTACCCCCCACTAGCCCACTGAACACTAAGTGCCCTTCTGCACCCGAAAAGTTCCCTAGTGTGCTTTGATCCACTCCTGTTTCAAAGTAGTGCAGATCAAAGCACACTAGGAAACTGTTAGTACACAGCAGCAAGGGCCAGGTGTAAGGGCCAGCTGGTGTAAGGCAGACTACAAGGGGGTATATTTACATCCCAGCATGCAACGAGCTAAGTGTTTTGTGTAGAAAAGCACCATGCCTCTTTTCTGGAGCTGGCAAGGAAGATTCCCGTCAAAACAATTTTTCAGTGTAAACAATACTGAAAATGTGACTCAAATTTGTGAAAGATTTCAGTCAACCTGAACCTGCATTTTTTGATGACCAAAAATGCTGGCCCAGCTCTAGCAGTAAGCAGTAAGGGTGTGCGGTTTTGCAGAGTTCCCAAATTATAGTAACAATAGGGCATTTTAGCTCGTCCAGAGTCCTGGACTGAACTGATCACTCCCACTTAACTTGTAGTGGGTTGAATACCCACAACTCCCACTGTAGTCCACTTGTGCAGGACAAATGGAGCAAGATGAGTCACCACTGCAGCACCATGGATTCCCCTGTTCTGTAGCTATTTGACATTTAATGCTATATTATTTCCTTTGGAACCCTTATGGGTTTCTCTGCCAATTAATGCTTGACTAGGTACTGCTGTGCCAGAGAGATGTAGCATGTCAATGAAGTTGGTGCTCATAACATCATTGGATAAAGCTTTGTGGAGTGAGCCATACAGGCAGAACTGATTCCTGTTGCATTGAGTTTTCTATCTTTGTGCCCAGGCTAAATTCTAACTTGAGCAATGATGTTCCTTCTACACAAATGCCCTCTGTGCTTTTAATTTAATGCCAACTTCTTTCCTACCCAAAACGCGCACTATTGCTGTGCACTATTAAATAGATGCGTGTTCTACACTGAAGATGGCTGTGCTTTACAGGTGGCGAAAAATAATTCCTGTATGTATTGTTAACTTTACAATGTTCTTGGTGATCTTTTGGGATTCAAGTGATCATATATGCTATCATCATAATTGTTAACTGAAGAAATTCATTTTCTGTTGTATTCTTTAGCATGAACTTGGGCTTCAGAGGTGAAAAAACCCGTCATCTCTTACGTACTTAAGTCCTTGCACACACAACTGATATTGCTATCAACATGTATGTGTATGTAGAGACTAACATCACAGCTGGCACAAACTGGAACCAGAGGTAACATTTTAAACAGAAGTCAGGGAATGAATGGATGAATAAATGCTGAGTTCTACCAACACAAAAAGAACAGCTCTCGGACACATTGATGGGGACAGCATATGGGGAACTTGCATTTCCACATTCAATGTTGTGTAGATATAGAGATCCTGATTCTGAATTTATTTACACCAGTATAAATCCAGAATAACGTCATTGAATTTGCCAGTGTGACAGATGAAAATATGATTAATTGGACTAGAGTCTCCAAGTCTGTCAAACTGGTGTCTCTCACCAGTATGATATTTAATTTCATAAAAGAGTCATAAAAGAAGTTATCAGCTTCCATTTATGTTTTTTTTCTTTTCACATTTTGACAATGCAACTGCCGAGAATAAGACTAACTTCTTTTCCATAAATTCATTTTATCTGCAATAATGACTCACAGGTATTTTTGTACAATAGAATTGACATAGCTGAGTGAAATTCTGTGGCCCGTGCAATGTGGAATGGCAGACTGGTCTTGAAAGTCTAGGAGTCTATGAGATTGTTAGGAGCAGAATTGAAGAGGCTTTCACCATATAATGGGCTGAGAATCTGAGAGAAGGAGAGACGGATGGATGTCTTTTCCTAGTTCTGCACATACATTATTCAGATTTCAGACTTACTATAAGTTACTTCTTTACAATCATCATATCCCCTAGTAGTGATCCCACTTCCATCTTCTCTAGCCTTTCTATTTTCCTTTGTATCGAAATACTTAGCTCTGACAATGGCATAATTTTTCCTAGAAAAATGAACAAAAATGTCCTCTGATTATTGAGCATTTCTGAGCCCTTTGTGCTGTATCTTTCTTATAGCAGCTAGATAGCCTTTTATTATTATTATTCTCATAATAACCGAAACATTTGAACAATCATTGTCCTACAATGGACCTGATCTTCGCACAATTGTGGGCTGTACTATTCCATCCCTTCTGGGAAAAGTAATTTAAAAAAAAAAAAAAACTTCTGTAGCAGTATATTACCAGCCTGAAGCCATTTTCACACCTCAGAAATGAGGGCTTAATGAGCAGAGAAATTAAAGAGTAAAATTTGCCAGCATTTCCTTAAATGGCTGAGTATTTTGGCAGATAGGCCTAGGATATTCCTTCCACAGGGGAGTTTGAATGCATTCAGCTTATTCTCCAAATGATCTTTCTGTAACGAATCTGTTCAGCTTCTGTCCATTACGAAGATTTATATGTTTTAAAAACGTAATGTGTATGGGGGTGAGTGAAGGAGACTGTTTACATGTGAGCATGCCACAGGCCGTGTGTGTGTACGTATGATGGGTGAACAAAGGGCTCTGTACACATGCTGACACCCCAACCAGAGGTGTGACTGCAGCGTGGGTAGACATAACTAAAATAGTCTTAATTCAGTTTAGCTACAACAGCCCCACCTAGCTGCTCAGGTCCCAGGCAGGGTTATGCAGTCTGGGCGCCTACAGATTCACAGCTATTGTTATGGAAGCTAGCTAGATCAGAGATGGCACCAATGCGACTACCTGGGTTACCTTCCATTGCAGCGTCGGCACATCCTATACATGGTGTGTGATTGTAACCCACTGTTCAGTGCACAGGGACCCCTTTATGTGCCCAGCTCAGAGGAGAGGGGGTCGTTAAAACTCGGAACTGCCTCGCCTGGCTCTTACACTCAATCTGTGGCGGGGTGGCTGTTTAACTTTGGCAGTTCCTAGCCCAGATCTGGGGTCAACCATCACATGATCAGACTGTGTGCAAGAGAGTGTGAATAAGTGGAGAGTGTGAGCTAGATCCCCAAGTGGTGCAAATTAGCACAGTTCTAATCATTTGATGGCACCTTTTCTTTTAAAACACCCTGATTCTCCTTGGAGCTAAGGGGAGCAACATGTTATACACACAGACACACACACACGCAATATATATTTCTGCCATTACTAAGCTATCAGTGTGTGTATGTGCATATATATAAAAGCTTTGCAATGGCAGAAATAGTTGTTCTTTGAAGGGATAAGATCTATTTGTTATTTTCAGGCCATTCTAACCATGGGATCCCATTGGTCGCTAAGGCATTTTCACCGTTTACCACTGTGTACTGCGACTATTTATAGAAATCCCATGGTGTTGTATCTGAACTTGGTGTTATGCATAATGATTAGCCAGCAGCCAGGTTTATTTTAAAGTGAGCTTTAGGTCACACCATTACTTTGTGTCTGAGAAATGAGTTTTCTTTGCCTTTGAAAAACAGATGAGAATTAAACTGCAGTTTATTGTCTCATATAGAAATAGTGGACAAATTATCCAACCATACCGTATTGTGTAGAATTGTTAGTTAAAAGTGATAACCAAGACTGTAATTTGAATGAAGATGAGAACTTCACCAGAGATCCCCAGCATTAAATCTTATATTGTAAACCTTTTGTGTTTCTAACTCATTTTGTTCTGGGAATCATTTAACCATAGACTTAACTGCTAATACAGTTCCATCAAGTGCAAAGTATAAATCAGAATTACTGGATCATTCAAACTCTGTCTGAGAAGTTGTTTATATGGTATATTTCTTCCACTGCCTCTGTATGCTTGCAATAGATGCCATTAAATTATGATATATTGAGCACATCTTACTACCATCTTGGCAGGCTCTGTTGCAAATAAAACATAGTGTTTATCCAATTATGGTCTTAGTTATACAAAGGATAAACTGTAGTAATAATACAAGAATCAAGGAAAGGACAGGAAGGACAAATACAATCAAAAAGAAGTTGTATATAAATAGCTCTTCATTTATTCATCACATTCTTGTGTATAAAATGATCCACTTAAAAATAAAGCTAAAAAATTTCTTTGTTTCCCTCTCAGACATCCCCAGTCTACTGTCAGGAGAAGCTGAGCCTAGCATTGTTCTGAAGAAGGAGAGGATCTAGTGGCTAGGGAAGTAGATAGGAATAAGGATGCTCAACTCCTAGTCTCAGCTCTTCCAAAGACTCATGTTGCGATCTTGAGTTGGACACATCTTCAGGGTGCACAAGTTTATTATTAGTTAAAAATACCTGCCGACCCCTTAAATCTGTTCTGAGAATTAATGTTTGAGAAACACCTTGATGCCTCTGATGAACCACCCGAAGTCATTATTATTTAGCATTGTAGTGACCTTAAGCTAAGAACTTCCGAGTTTGAACTGTGTGGGTTGTGTCAGGGGAAGGACAGTGTGAGCAAATATTTTCTGCCTTTTCCAGTGTGTTTGGAACTACAAGGGAGGCTAGTAGACAGTCAATCGGACCCTACTCATGGAGGTTAGAATTCTACCCTTCATCAAAAATGTAGACAACAGAATTGGTATTCCCATCAAACCCCCAAAACAATGTTAGCCAAAGTCTATTGAAAACTGAAAAAAACTTCAAGCAAAACAGATGCTTATAATAATAATAATAATAATAATAATAATAATAATAATAATAATAATAATAATAAATTTACTCAAAACCCATTTCCTATTGAAAAAAGTTTTGATGGAAAATTTCCAACTAGCCAAATACCCTCCACAAACAGAACTCTCAGTGACTTCAGTCCTACTTAACTGGGGCTTAAGCCCCTTGCACTAGGAAAATAAAATAAAAAACACCCACAGAATGCCAAATTCTCCTCCACAGCAGCCTGCCTAGCCCAAATATATGCATTTTGCCTTATGGTCTGAAGCTGAGTAGCCTGCTCTCCCCCCGCCCTTTTTGGAGTAGGAGGGAACTTTGGTCAGGTATGAGGACTCCAATAGTGGCAATCCACTCTTTCTCAAACGAAAGCCTCCTCTATACTGAAAAAACTGCACCAATCCTTACGGATCAACACAGCGGGATCGATTGAGTGGCCAATGTAGACCTGCTCAATTGATCCTGGAATCGCTCTCCGGTCAATTTAGTAATTCCACCCTCCAAGTGGAGTAACGCTGAGTTGCCGGGAGAGCCCTTCAAGTCGACACAGCTGAGTGAAGACAGCGCACTCAGAATAACTACGTTGACAGGAGATACGCATTCTGCAGCACTCAGATTGCCTATCTCCTGCCGACTTTGCTCCATAGTGTAGATGAGGTGTGCGGGAGAGCCATCTTGACGGCTGCTGTGTCAGCATGGCACAAGGAAAAATGTGGCTTCTCCACCAGCAAGGTTCAACCCCTTTAACAACTTCAGCTCAATCTGTAAAGCGAGAGAGACTCAATGCATATCATGTGCTGTCATCTAGTGGCATCATTTAAGGTGTCAATTGATGCATCATGCACTAAACTGAGTTTGTGGATTGGCCTGAAGTATAGCTCCATGGCGAGCATATTACAATAATCCCATCTAGAAGTGAGAAAGAAGATGATCCCTGTAGCAAAGTGCCCAAAGTCACTTTGGAAAAACTTGACCCTAATGTCTTAGAATTCAAAGAGAAGCTGATATGGATGCTCTAGTACATTAGAGGGAAAGCACGGAGATACGATGTATAATTTTGGCTTTGTTTACACTAGCAGTTTCTTTGGGAAAATTTTTGGCAGCCATGGGTGTGAAATGATGCTGTCCTTCTGACATAGCTACTGCCGGCCATTGAGGATGGTTTAATTACGCTGGTGAGAGAGCTCTCATCTGTCGGCATAGTGTGGCTACACGGGAGGCCAGAGAGCAGCACAGCTGCAGCAGAATAGCTAAATTACTATTAATGTAATTCATTATGAGAACTGGAGTCATGCTGAAATTCCATGTTGAAGGGAAGGAAAGTGAAGGGAAGGCACAATAAAAACTACAAATCAAAGAACTCTCTCTACATCAAGCCACCATGTTCATTAATCCCAAATTATCCCATTAAATTAAAACAGCTGCTGATTAATATCCATTCCTCAGTAACACTTCCAGCTGGGCGAAGACTTGATGCAAATATATAGTTGACACCAAAGAGCAGAGCTAAGGTACCTTTCCTCTGTTTAAGAGAAACAAGCTTGGAATTACACATTCAGTGAAAACACACAATCACGAAAGAAGCATTATCTGTGTAATTCTACTCCCATTGAAATCGATGGGGAAAGGGTATATACGTGTGTGTTGGGGAGGAAAGCGTGGGGGGGTCAGGATGGAGAGTTTCCTTGCTGCTGCCTGTTGTTGTAGCTCTTTAGTGCATAAATGGGGAACTTTAAAAGTTAGGACCTAGTGGGATTCGTGCACCTTCCTCTCTTGCGAGTCATTAACATTTCTAAGGTTCTCGTGGTGGTGTTGGCCAGGCATGAAGAACTGTCACTTCACCCTCTTTTCCTAGTCACTAGAATTCATACACAAGTAAATAAAAACAGACCACTGTACTAATATATGCAGTGTGAAATCATCATTAACTAATCAAACTGTCCACATTTGAAAAATTAACACAAAACCTCCAAATAAGCATCTCCCCAATGATCTCAGATAGACCTTTTCTCATTTCTGGCACATCCTTAGCATTATTTCTGCCTGAAGCTTCGGATATGATCAACTGTCACATTTTATGTATGAAGGGTCTGATCTGCTCTGGCAAATCCTATGTTGTTATTATTTACATGATGGGTATTTTGGCATTTAATTGTCTTATTTTCTTATGAAATCGCTCTTTCTCAATTGCACTGACAGGAGGAATTACACATGTACAACAGATAGTTTCTCAAGTTCAGTTTCTACACCCTTTCCAGGGAATATTTTAAAATGCCATTTCTAAGAAATGTCAGATCTGATTATGATTAAATTGATCTATGATCTAATCATCTGATACATTTCCTATTTAGTCATTTTGAGCTCCATCCCTAGGGAAACAAAGTTTTATAATGAATGAATTTTATAAATAGAGATGTTCACATTTTTGTGGGGAAAGGTTTTATCTTGAAAAATGTCTCATTGTCTCTTAAAAATACTAAAAACTATCAATATAAATGATGTTTTCCATTTTATCAATATTTTAATCTATTTTATCAATTTTGCCATAATATTTTTAATCATTATTGAACGATTTTGTATACCAAAAAGCCTATTTCTAGCAAGAAAATAAAGTTGCCTGTAATAAAAATTTCTTGACAAATTTCGAGTAAAAACATAGTGAATATTGTCATGAAAAGTGCATTTCATACAAAACTAAAATAAATTCAAGATTTCAAAACATTTGCAGAATAATGTTTATATTTTTCAATCAGCTCAGTCTTCAAATAATTTCATTTTAATTAGGAACATTACAAATGAGGGAACTAATTATTAATAATTATTTAGCAAATCTACTTTGAGTGGTTGGGTGCCAGGTGCCGGACTTAAAGACCTCTTTTCTTTTATGGCTCGTTAAAAAAAAATTGAAAATAGGGATTTGTAATGGAAACTGACAAACCACGGTAGTTGGTGTACACTGTAGATGGCATGGCTTTAATAAATGCATGTTCTTTACTCTCTTCTACCTGATATTTCTTCCAGGGACACAAGGTCATGGGACTAATGAATGGCAAAGCAGAGCATGAAAAATTGATATTAATGAAGTGTAACTCTGAGTAATAAAGCTATAAGCAACCTCTGATAACAAACACGTTTTCCTCATAACATCTTCAATTATTTTCATTAATGTGTCTCCATGGCAAGATGTGAAAGCTAGCCTTTCAGGACCATAGACAGCACAATAGTTGGCACATATACTCAAAATATCTCCCCTAATGCACTTGGCAAAGTGTTTATCGATGGAAAGCTTAAACCATGATAATGTGCATTTATCTTAATTTTTCAGTGAAATTTGAATAGAATTGCTTGTATTACCCAAGAGGCTTATGGGCCTTGATTAGATAGGCAGTGCTGAGGCCTGTCTGTTGTTTCCAGTCCTCCTCTATAATAATGATATCACTACTTTGCTGACAGTGACGTCCTTGTCATATGTTAAGGTTGGGGTTCAGTTCCAGTCTGGTTGTTCTGGCACATACAGATACAGGCTCTTTTTCTTTCTCTTAAATATAATTTGGAACTGCTGCAAAGCATTAGAGTGACCGTCCTGAAGAAGAGCTCTCTCTCTCTCTCTCTTTCTCTCTGTAGTCTTGCAATCTGGTGTCTCACCAAACTGAGTTGGTCCAATAAAAGATATGACCTCCCGCACCTTGTTTCTGGAAATTAAGTCATTTATCCACAAATTTATCTCAGCTTGTCCCGTGGCACTGATCTCTTCCTCTAACCAACTCATTGATATTCCCGTGCCTTATTATGGAAGGACACACCTCTGGGAACAAGAGAGGATCTCCGTCTGCTAATACCATGCTGAGACCTCTGACAAAGAGAGATGACGAGTGCTCATTGTGAAAGCAGTTTTTATAACGTGGCATACAGAGGACTGTGTTGATACTGCCAGCCATTACTTAGAGTGGTGGGGGAGGGGAGGGGGTCGGTCCTGCTTGCAGCTGGAGGCTTTGTAGGAAAACATGCAAGCAGAGTCAGTTTTACAGAGAACCAGCCTAGAGTAATATGGGGTGTTTCAGAGTGTGGCCTGATATCCCTCTTTTTGGTTTGGGTTCTTGTATGTTCTTATTCTGGATTCTAAGAAATAAAGTACTTTTACGTTGCAACCTTCCAGCAAAACTATTTCTGTTTTGCATCTAACTCTCTATGAGCTTGCTGTGAAACATAACCAGGATGTGGCTATCCATCCAGTAGGAGCTGAACCACCACCACATTTCCAAGAGCCCTTTGTATGGTCATAGGATGTTAAGTTAAAAGCTTTGATCGTAACTAGCCTATTCTTGCACTTTTGCATTCTAAAAATGTATAAATTAAACAAAAGAAATAGAAAAAATTAGAAGTTTCAATTAAACCCTTAGCTGTCTGTTTAAATGCTCTCTATTTCCAGATGGCTCCTAAAAGGACGTAGTGCCCAGCGGTCTCTGCAGTGCCTGACCCCAGTGGTTTATTCTGAGCTGAGGGAGGAGGGAAAGCCTTTACAATTTTTTTGAATAAATGAAAAGGTTTTTTTTTAAAATTTCACTAAAAATTCTCATGGACTTTCTGCCTTTTTCATAAAAATATTAATATCATTTTGTGGGGGCTTTTTGTTTATTTTTTCTTCTGTCTACTATTTTTCCTTTATTTCAACATGAGGGGAGGGGGAGAAGAGAAACCCACATTAAGAAAAACAAAAACAAACACAAATAATAGCAGCTCCATTCAATTTGAATCTGAACCGTTATGTTGTTTCCAAACATTTCATAAAAGAAAAAGTGAACACCTTTTAGTTATACAAAATGTTTCCAGTGAAAATTCAAATTAATATGAATGTTTTTTTGTGGCTTTTGAACTTTTCTAGTGCCAAGCAATTTTGAAAGTCTGTCCCCCCACACTTCTTCAGACACTATTTAAATGCTTCTTCCCAGCCTCTTAAAATTCTGATGTAATGAGAAAAAAAGTCTTTTGATTTTAAGCACATTTTTATGTTGCCACTGAAGCCTAGTCTCAATTTTTTAATACAGTAAGTTATAATGTGCTGGTACCATCATCTGTAAATGCTAATGAGGTTGTATCTCAATATAGAACTCCCTGGTGTTAAGAGAGTAAATGAGTCTGTTAGACTCAAAAACCTAATTTATCTTGTGCAAACTCTCTCTTTTTGCTATTATTATTTACCAAAGTGGCGACTGCTTGGGGGAAGAGCCCGCGTGGCAAGTTGGTTGGTGCTGTTTTTTCTTTAAAGTTCATCCAGCTTGTGAGCCCATGGCATGATTAACTGTAGTAATTAAAGATACTGAGGGTGGAAAATAAAAACAAGGGCATCAAAGAATTAAAGGGATTGTGGGGTAGGGCTGGGAGAGGGGAGATGGACGTTGAAATCAGATCAGGGTGAGCTGTAGAGACTTAAAACCAGTTATTGTAGGGACAGGAGATTTAAGAAACCAAATGTTACATGGGAGCTGTAACGAAGCAGTCTAAGCCTCACCCCCCCTCCCCCCAACAGCATAAAATAATAGAAATAGATAGCTGTCATGTTTGCTCATTTGCTACAGCTCCTCTCTTTGAGCCCTATTTATATTCATCATACTAATTTGCATCTTTATCTTGGGATCTCAAAGCACTTTACAAGTTACATTTTGCTGCTCAGTGCCCCAGCGACTATTATTGTCCTCACAGGATAAATCGGGGCAGAAAGAGACAGGCAGTGTGTCCACATTGATTTAAATCACAACTAGATGTCTCTAGAGAAGATATGTCATAGTTCAGACATTGGTTACGGGTTGAGACATCATTATATTACTAATCATAGATAAGAGTTTTTACAAATCTCTTAAACACAAAATTGGGGGGTAAGTGCATATTCATCCCCAAACTCCCAGTTAATTCTGGAAAAGAGATGCCATTCTATAAGGGAATGAAATACCAACAACGATGACATTTATAAAAGTGAACAGATAAAGTCTTTTTTTCTTTGAAAGCTAGATTTTTGCCTAACTACTTCAAAAGGATTTTTACCCCATACACTTGGAGACTCACATACATTTGTTACTTCTGCCTTTGAGTCTCCTCGCCTCTTAAAATATGTGCACTTTTTCTTTTGCTTGCCTCAGGATTTCAATTTTGTCTTCTAGATACTGTCCAGATAGTCTGAATCATTGACTCCATTGGCAATAAAACACCGAAGATG
Source organism: Pelusios castaneus (assembly GCA_007922175.1). NCBI lineage: Eukaryota > Metazoa > Chordata > Testudines > Pelomedusidae > Pelusios > Pelusios castaneus. Next base: position 2,176,301 of record ML685932.1, on the reverse strand, counting down.
GATAGTTTTAGTACTTTTCTCTAGCTCTTATAACTCTAATAAATGGAGTCATCCATACAGCCTTTCTGGGAATCCTTCACATCGTTTCAGTTGGTTTTCATAGCAGATAAGAGCAGGGAATGTTTTCAAACTACGGTATTGATGAACCCGAAACATCTGCACTAGTAATTCTACATCTATACAACTTCAGTCTTCTTCCTGTTTAAGAAGGCAGTACTAAGTGAACAGCAGTGTGCACAGAACAATAAAAAGTCAGATATTGTCAGGCCGTCTGGCAGCTAACTTACGCAGGAGTTGGAAAGAATTTCTTTGAGGAAGTCTGTGTTATGTTTAAGAAGGGAATTTCTACTGCAGACTCTTTGAGTGTGGGCAACTCCGAAACAGACAGGATCCCTAAATTCCTGAAAAAGAGATTAGGGGAAAAGCCCCACATTTAAGTCTCATTGTTTTAAAGATACTTGGTCTAATTAAAAGGACTGTGAATAATTCAAATGTGCTTCTCATTCCCTAAATTCCCCCTCTCCCCCCGCCCTCCAAACCTTAATTTGGGGGCAAGTCTATATGGACAGTGGCAATCTTTGGGTTTCAATTGAGGCGTCTGCCTAGACGCGCTCAGTCGATAACCAAACCGGGAACACCAGCTCCATAACTGCACTTACACTACACCAACCGGATGCCATTTCTGGTCGACTTAGTGGAATGTGTAGAGAGAAATGAAGAAGTCAGCGGGAGATACACAAGGTATTTTATGTACCTTGCGTATCTCCCGTCAACTGCCACCGAAAACGGCGGTAAGTGTGAACTAGGGCTAGTCAATGGGTGGGTCTCAGCCAGATCACATTGAAATCCACCATAGAACTAGTAAAAAAAAAATTGTCCATTGAAATGTGGGGTTTTGATGGAGAATGACTTAACGTGAGAATGACTTGGACAAAAGCAATTCCATTCACATTTCAGGTTTTGTTGAAAACAGAATCCAACTAAACTAAAACAAACAAGCAAGAATAATCCCAGAGCATAGGACAGCTGCTTATAGCTATATTTTATCCATTTAGAAATTTAAATAGATAGAGGAAGGGTGGAATATTACCCAGAAATGCCAGGGTTTTCCTAACTTCCTTTCTAATATTTTCCATGGTTTATATTAACATTTTTCTTATGATATTGGCTGGAAAACATCTTTTCACAGAAGGGCTCAGTTCAGTCATATATAAGGTGCATTTTGAAATTGAAGCCCTGTTATAGAAAATCAATGTGCATTGTGCACAACACAAATAAAAGACCTGGTCCTTGCTGGAGAGACCTTGCAATGTAAGCTTAGACAGAATGTGACGAGAGAGAACAACTGACAAAAGAAGGGTTTGTGGGGACAGAGAGCAAGTGCAGCGCAAAAACAATTTTGTGGTAGGTTAAGTGCATTAGATAAATATTTGATAGCTTGAAAAAAGGACATTTTCCAACTCTTCTGACATTTTTGCATGAAAAGAGATTGAATTGTTTTGCATATATACAAGGTAGGATTTTTTTTATTATTATTTTACTCGTTGTGTGTGAAATGATCGAGTTCATTTTTCCAGGCTGCACTGTGACTCTTTAACCCTTCACCCTCTCTTTCCCACACAACCACAGGTACAGACACATTTATTAATGGTTGTGTAAGAGCATGTAGAAGCTGCAGCCACAGCCGTGGCTTCATTGCGCTAGGTGCTGTACACACACAAAATGAGACCTGTACTTGCCCTGAAAAGCTTGCAAGCTAGGTTCTAAATAGACCAGACCAACAAAGCATAGGGAACAGAGAAGTAAAATACTTGCCTATGGTCACACAGCAGAATTAAGACTAAAACTCAGGTTTCCTGAGCCCCATTTTAAGTGCCCTGACCACATGGCCTGTGCTTTCTGAAACTCATTTCAGATTTTTTCCTATCTTCTAGTATTCCAGACACCCTGCCATGGTCAGATGTTTCCACGTGAGCTGGAATCACACATCCTTTCAATGGGGACTACTGCAGGACTGTCTGCAGACCATTCAGGGCTGCTCTCATGTTGCTTCTGGAAGGTGCACTCACCAAGAATCAGCAAAACGGGAGTGAAAAGTGGGGGGGTCTCTTTCAAAATTACACTTCCACAGAATGACTACAAAAAGATTAGAAAAAGGTGCGAATAATGGGCTCCTGCCCCTGTCTGCCCCCATCTTCTTTACTGGATTGGTGAAATAACTTCATCCACCAGTTTATTAACAGCTTGCCCTCTCTTGGATCTCACCCTTATAATGAGATAGAGCAGATATGGTGTATTACATGTGGCCTCCTGCTTCCATTCAAAATGAATGATCATTACACTCTCCAGTCAGTCCTTAGATCTTGGCTGCCCATAGCCCGTTAAGTGTTCTGAGAAGGATTCGGGGAGAAGAGATGGAAGGGGGATAAATGTGCATGGAGCAAAATGCAAGGATACCACTGGGAGAAACCAGGTTTAGTTTCCAGCAAGACGAGATCAAATTCGAAGAGAACATCTACGAAGAATCCCTCTCTTCATCTATTATCTGCTTGTTCAATGATAAGAAAAAGAATTAGAGGGAGAGGTCCTGCTTTTAGCAGGGGGATGGACTACATGACCTCATGAGGTCCCTTCCAGCCCTATTATTCTATGATTCTAATAATTATCCCATTTCAGGGAAATATTTTGAAACCCTGGCTTTTAGGAGCCAGAAGTTCTGAGCCCCGGATGTTGAGAGGAAGAGCATGGACATGTTTGATCAGGAAGGCACTGATATTCCAGTAGCCACTGATATGCCTGTCCTGCAGTCACCCTTATTTGACTGGCACAGAAGAATTTTTTAATTGCTGCATCAGAGCAGCTCATCTCTAGTGTAACATGTGCAAGAGCCCACCTTAATTAAGCCAACTCCTATGCCACAGGGAGCCCCAAGTTTCCCCAGCTGTTTCAATTATTTGAGGGTTTGCGTCAAACAGGTTTCACTGCTGTCTGCTCTCCTGCCTTCAACAGAAGCCACGCCAAATTTCTTCACTACCAATCTTTAGGTCTCACGGTGCAGCTAAATTTGTAATGCTATTCTCTGGAAGGGTGTTGCTTCCTGACCCCAACGTATATCCTGAAGCATGTAGATAGGTAATGTTTGCATTTCTTTTCTCGCAATTATAGCTGCAGACCACATTCTAGCTCATCTTTTAAAAAGTGTGCCACGGGTGATATTCATCTAATTGGTACATGAGTACCGTTTTGGTTTTATTTATCCAATTTTGTAGTGGCTATTGACTTTAATGGGGCTCTGTACTACACCCATGAGCGAGTATGCACCACCAGGAATGAGAATAGTGCAATCCAGTGCTAAGCAGTTTGTCCCAGCTATATCCTACGCCATGAGGCTCAGAGTAATTACAGGTTGAGTAAAGACATAATCACCTTTTCACTTTAAATTCAATTTAGTGCTGTGAAAATTCGTGGAGCAATAATTAATACGTTTCATGCAGCTTCGACCCTGACCACTGAATATTTTTTTTTGTGGGCCAGGAGTGTGTTCTGAGTTGCTGCTTCCCTAATAACCAAGAACAAGGGTATTGGGGAGACCCCATTAATTCTGGTAGCAGAGAGAAAATATCAGGGGTGTGTCATGTTCTACATATTGACAAATCATGCAACCCTCCTTGTAGCACACAAAAAATCTTATGCATTGTCATGATCTTTCCCATGTAATCGCCATTTTTAAACTGTAGTTTAACCTATTCTTAAAAGCTAGTCCATGCACTATTAACATTAACACAACACTGCATATTAATACCTGAGGTGTAATGGATTTTGGACAGCAACCATACCTAAATGGATCATTAGACTCATAAGACACCTCCAGTTTAGTTTAGTTAAACCTGATAAATTGTGCGCTTTAAAGCATAAGGTGAAAAAGGGGGGGGCAGGGGGGAAGGTTCAGCTGATTATTAATAGTATACCAGACACCTTTAATTTTCAGCTTTAAAATTTTATGTTGTGATGAAAGCATTCGACATATTGATTTTGCTGATAAACATGATTTAGTGTGAGCTCTATGCTTGATTTCAGCTGCCATGTAGTCTATAAAATCAGACATTAAAAAGAACATGTATCCATGCGTCTCTCACATTACAGTATTTATTAGTTTTACTAGTTGCATTACCGCAGTGTCTAAAGATCACTAAGACTGAGGACCCTTGTGCTTGGTGCTGTAGAGACATATATTAAAAGAGAGTCCCTGCTCTAAAGACCTTACCATCTACAGAAACAGGGCAGACAACGAGTGGGCAAAAACAAGTATTTTCTGATAATAACTCAGACACAGAACTTTCCAGGAATTGACTTCCGGAAGAGCGTAAGGTACCTAAATAAAGGCCAGTTTTTCATGAGTTCAGGCCTCAGCAACTCCCTTTGAGAGACCTGTGGCCATATTTTCAAGACTGGTTGAGTTCCTTCAAAATATGGTTCTACATTATTGGACCAAGGTCACACAGGACGTTTGCGGCAGAGCCAAGCATTACAACCAAATCTCCTGAGTCCCACTTCATTACTTTTACCACCACCACAAAGTGTCCTGAAATACCATATTTTAGAGGATACACATTGCAGAAAGTCTAATTCCACCAGAACACTGGCAAGCGATGGCCTCTCTGACCTTTGCCCATGATGACAGTCACATAAGCAACACTAAGAACATAAGTCTAATAAACTGTATGGCATTTGAGTTCTACATAGACGGTACATTCTTTGTTACTGGATATCATCTGGGTTTCAGTGTCATCTTCAACTCAGCTTTGTAGACAGAGGTTTGGTTTATGAGGATTAGAATTTAAACACTCGTATCCTACATTCTGTTTCTAATAAGCCTATTACAATATCTCTGGTAAAACTCCTATGTAGGAAGAAAATAAAGGAGTTTAAAAAGAAAATCATTCTCTCAATTCTTCATATACATGGAGAAGGTAAAAGAGCATGTTCTAAATATGCTCTAACATTTCATGAGCAGAGCAGGGGAAGATAAGGCAGAGTGGAGAAACTTTTGAAAAGAAGGGGTTAGACATTGACAGATGGATGTAAATGTGCCTTTTAGTGGAGTAGAACAGTTGATTCTGGGGCATGAAATCAAATTAGTGCATCCGCAGCTGTCTATGTGTCATCCAGATTCATATTTTACACACCAATTACATGTTTTTGACCTCAAGTTAGCTATGCATTTAAAAAAAAAACAACAACTCCGTTTTCCAGGATTTATGAACTGGAGTTGGCATGTGTTAAAATGAAAGCTGCAGCCGTGGTGCAATCTACTTTTCCTACTGGATCTTGAAAAAAGCCCCTCATTGGCCCCATTTACTATCAGGTAGGGCAAAGCAGCTGGGGAAAAAAATAAAATGCCGGCATCAGCCCAAACAGAAGCACTTTTCAGAAGTTGCAAGCGGACCATTCTGCTTGGGTAGCTTTTTACACCCACGTCTCACCCAGGGCAGGTATGCAATGCCGCTTAAGTTGATCTAACTTACACGGCTCAGGGGTGTGAAAACCCACCCCTCGGAGTGACGCAAGTTACAGTGACCTACGCAATGTGCACACCAGCGCTATGTCAGCGAGACACTTCTCGTGGACGCGGAGTAATTATGCCAGCGCGAGAGCGCTCTCCTGCCGGCTTAGAGCGTCTTGACCAGATGCTGCGGTTGTGTCCATGTAGAGCTTCTGGTGTAGACCTGCCCTCAGTCTGCACGCTCTAGCTGACAGGACAACAGTCGGTGTAATAGAGAATCATACCCCTGGAGTTCTTAGATCATCAAAATTCTTTCTCCAGGATGGGAATGTTTTCAAGGCCACACTCCTGGAGAGGAGCCGAGGATATCAGTAACCTCTGCCTGCAGCCTCCTTAACAGTGGCTGAAACCTACTAACCAACAGAGGACCCTGCAACAGTCTTTTCCTGATTGCTTCTCCCCGTCTCTCCCCCGCCCCCCGACCATCTGCCCTGCTTCCTCCCTTTAACCAACCCTTGCCTTTGTTGCTAACACGCATCTGTGATAAGTGATTATTTTCCCTTTATCTTCCCACAGGCAAAAAGCCAAATTCTCCCCATTTCACGTTTCATGTAAATGCTATTATGTTTCTGAGGATTTCATGGGCCGTCCCTCTCCCCAGCCCCCCACTGTGTGGGGTGTGCTGCCTCCTTGTTTTTCTATAAGGGAAGTCATTGCTGACTCGAAACTTTACAGCTGCTTCTTTTTCACCAGGGCACTAGACAGCTGGCATCTTTATCTTGAAAACTAGATCCCCTGCTTCTGCTAGCCTGGCATTAATCTCCCCTTTAATATAATTAATTGAGCTATACAGCTGGCCACTGGAGAGGACTGGTATGGTGTTTTTTTGGGCAGGGGGTGGGGGGGCCGGGAGGAGGGAGATGCTGCTAGCTTGTGTGTCTTAATTCACTGCCTTGAAAAGGTCTGTTTTCTCCACCAGAAAGAGATCTTTGCACCCACTGGATCCATTTATAAGCTTTCCACAAAAACACAAGAGTTTAGCAAGATCAAGGTGCGGCGCACAGCACAGTCACATGTATGAGGCTATTTATTTGTACTGAGCTAGATCCTGAGCTGGTGCAGACTGGAATAGCTCCATCGCAGTCAGTTCATTTGCTTTACACCTGCTGAGGATCTGGGACACGGCCCATAAAAAACAAAGGCATAAACCAAATTGGTGCCAGCACCCTCAAGAATCAGTCACTCTTAGCCACAATGGAGAAGAAAAGGAAGTGAAGCTGTTCAGAGAGGCATTGACTCTGAACAGAGGGCCCGAAAAGGAGGTTCGATGATACCAGAGAGGGGCTTAGGTAATTCTCTTCAGAAATCCTTCTCTAGGTCAGCTCACATCTGCTCCTTTCTACTAGACAGTGCTGGGTTGCTCCACAGCACTATATTCAATGATGATTTGCCATTAAATGACTCGTCCGACGCTTGTGTGATTCCCCCATTAGAACTGGTGCAAAGAAAGCAAGCAGGAAAGAGATGGGGGGCGTTTGTGGCTATTTCATCAACGTACTTTGTCAACAATTGAAATCTTGCTTAGGAATTGCATACCATTTTTTTAAACGTCAGACGTTTCAACCTGTTCTAACTCATGTTCCGTTCCCATGGCTCTATCTTTATTGTGTTGCATTAAGTGATGGGGGAAAACTCAGGGGGGTTGGGGCTCCCATGACGATTTAGGTTAGGTCTTTTCTTATGCAGGCTCATCCACTCCTCTTTAGCTATACTCAGGAACTACATTACCCATCATGAATCTTGGATTTTACTATCCAGTTAAGCTTCCTACACACGCTGTCTTCACCTTCCTTCTCCCCATTTTTGTCCCAATCTTCTGTTCTCTCTCCTCCCCTCTGTTCTACCCTCACCATAATAACAAAAACCTTATGAAAAGTTGCACATAGTCCTGCTTCCTAAAGACCAGGAAAGAGCTTACTGATTGAACTATATGGAGGAAGACAGTGTTTCATAGAATTCTTTACCGCAAATGGTCTTGACCTCCTGCTGAGTGCTGCTCCTTGGATGGGAAACCACAAGAGGAAGATATATTTACAACACAGAGCCACAATTTGTATTCACAAGAGAGTGGCCCATACTTGTTGGGATAAATGATGTGGAAACTTGGTCCTTACTCACACTCTCTTAGCATATGTGTGTGTTTACATGGCTAGAAAGCAGGCTATGAACAAAGTGAAAATAGTAGGGAAGGAAACTAGAGGTAGTCAAACTGATTCCCCTCAAATGAGAGCCACACCCCCCCACATCGCTCGATATTTTTCTTTGTTAAATTTAATAGAAGTTTTTGTGCCACACAAGATGTGCAACAACGAGACAAAGTGTCAACTCGTTAGCAAGAGGGAGGCTGCAAGTACATCTTCTCTGAGAAAATCAGCTTTCCCTTTTCCCTCCTATCCTGTTTTGCATGATGAAAATCACAATAAGTCTAGCTATAGGGCCGAATTCACTGCTCTTATGTTGATAGGAGGCGTTTTAAGTTATTTCTGTGGGAATTGGATCACACCTATATACAGACAGCCGAGAACGTGTGCAGTATTCTACCCCCAAACTTTGTCTTGCCCTGGTAAATTCCATACAAATTCCTTTCTTGCATATAAAGATTCACTAATGAGGTCCAATTTCCAAATTTTTCTATAGTGTTTTTTCATGATGTTGATTAAGAGTATCCTGCTCTCCTTGCTGTAGCATTTTTACAGGACTTTTGCAGGTCCATATATTTATGTATCTAAAAAGTCAGTTCTTTTCAAAGGCCAATCATAAGTTACTATTATTTGGCCATCTGTGATGAAGATACTTTATTATATTATCATCCAAATGTAAGATAAGGGATACACAACAACAATTAAGACTATAAAACCAAGTATCTTATAAACCGGCACCTAAAAGCATTTGGCCTATGTATTTTGAACACTAAAATCCAGCACTGAGTAACTCGGCGAATCAAATATTTGCAGGACAGAAATCAGACATGATTAGAGATTTGTTGATCAGTCTTTTGTGGTTGGATTAGGGCACTACATTTTTGCATTCTGTAAACAATTGTCATATCACACAGTGATAGCTGCCTAAAGCGCTCAACATTGATCAAACGAAAAAGCTGAACTTCTGCTGTTTTTATAAAAAATTCTCAAGGATTTGGTCAACTTAAACAGAGGGTCAAACCATCCTGGTGATTGATTTATGTAGAAGGCACAGTAATTATAGGGTTGGTGAGTTTTATATACCATAGAAGAGACTGGGCATAGCCTGAGCAAAAATGAAATGAAATGCCACAAAAGATGGGGCCAAGGAAAAACAATTTTCCCCTGCATTCTTTTAGTGAATGTGCCAAGCTAACATATAAGGCAGGAAAATGAACAGATGCAAGAAGAGTGAATGTTTTCTTATAATGCAATGAGACAGCAAAACAAAATGAGGGTTTCACAAGTCCTGAGCATATGATTCCCATCCTTGATGCCTCATTTGTCAGCCTCTGTATTGCAGGAACTCAAGACTTAATAACTTACCAAGTGAAGAATTGTATTAAATAAAAGAAAGCAAGGGCTGGATTCTCCACTGGAATTATTTGTTCACGCCTCCCATCAAAATAAGAACTCATCCCTTCCTGCTGGGTGATACAAGAGAAAAGGAAGATAGCTTTTGCTATCAATCTGGCTGGCAGGGAGGATTTAATCTGCTACTTTAGCATCTTTATATCATTTCCTTTAGCACACTGATGGCGTGACACACATCTTATCAGATGTTGTTTTGGAACTCAGCCTTCCGAACATATACGGCTGAGTCAGAAATTTGCAAGGAAACATTTACCCTTTCTCCGGTTCCTCTTTGACTGTAATCTGCTGGTTTTTGGTGACTGGACTTGTCATTAACATCCCAGCTGAAGTCCAGTTGTCAAATTTAGACTCTTCCATGTGGCTATTAGTAAAGCTATGCCAGGGAGAAGAGCATGAATGGGGATGTGTGTCCCCCCCCCCCCCAAATCAGGGAGGGTTGTTTGAATTCAGGGGTTTGACTGAGGCAAATGGACACTATTACAAGTGTGATAGGACCTGATTCCAGTGTTTACAGGAATAAGCTGAAGGCCCGTAGTGATTTCAATGAACATTGGATCGGGTTCTAAGCGTACACATTATTCTGATGTAATGAAATTCTCGGGGAAGGAGGGCAGGGGATCCTTTGCTCATAGACCTGATCAGGATGTGGACTTGCAATGCAAGATGTTAGTTTCATCTGAGGTGCCTCCTCCATACCCACGCAACAAGAGTCAACGCATTTTAAGGGTGGGAAGTGACACTCAGAAGGCACTTAGGTAAATAAGCTCCCGGTAGTATGAATGTTGAGCTCCTCTCTCCAGATCTCTTGGGGGTGCAAAACTGGGCAAGAAATACCACAGAAACAGATTTTCTATGGTGCTTCCTTTTTCCACACAGGCTGGGATTGCCACATGAAGCATCTTTCTTGTGTCATTTTGACATTTCTGTTTAAATATCACAAGAACAGCTTCTATCCATCTAGTGTCGATCTGTGCATTATTTACATAGCTATCTCAGGGTTCCCTAAGCACCATATGCTTCATTCAAAATGGTTAAATCCAAGAGAAAACATGTGCTCTCTCTTCTCACCTCCTTTACTTTCCAAAGGTGAACTTTCTCTCTGTCTCCAGAGACTTGATCCACCGTCCCTCAAGGTCAATAGAAGGACTGCCAATGACGTCAGGACAAGAGGTCTTGTATCGGAGTAGAAGTGAAGAGCTGCTGATTCTGCCATTCTCTAAACAAACCTTTCACCAAGAATTGAATTGCACCAGGCACCCTAACAGCATTGAGTCTGATTCTCCCCACACACTTCCACCAGCTCTACTCCTATTTAATTGCGCAGACTTCAGCGGACTTATTCTCTATTTGCATGGATTTCAGGGAGAGTGTAAACAGGCCCTGGTCTTCACAGTACAATGATAATGATAAGTAAGGATCAGTCCATAAGACAATCCACTGGAGTGGATTGACATTAGGGAAACATTACTCACCTGAACATTTTCTCCTTGATTTTAAGCAGAATTGCTGCCTCGCCATTAATAAAAGATCGTTTACTCATGAGGGACACTGAGCTGTTTCACCTCCTTAAAGACAGATCATCATTGTGCTGAAGGATTCATTTTTACAAGTAGGCTGTTATTTGAATGTGCACGCTCAAGGCCAGCTCTATCAATCTAATTTTGAGGCAGACTTTATGGAATACACAAGCCTGTTTAGAATTCCCCATTCCTTCTTGTGCCTGGGATCATTTAGACCAAAGACGAAGATGCCTCATTTTTATAGCACTTGGAAAATGCTAGAACCCTGACAGCTGGGGTAGTTGGAGGTCTGTCAGCAAAGTCATTCAAATTTAAACCACTGATTTTAGGCAATTCATAAGGGCTTTCAAAATTTGCTGTGGGCTGAAATTTGACATGAAATGTCATAAACTGGGTATTTTTGTTTCACTTTATTTACATTTTTCACATTGCTTGAGAAATAACCTGTCACCTGACAAGCAAATTTTTATTTTATGCCTTCTGATCTATAGACACTAATCATTTGATCAAGAGATGCCCACAGAAGGCAAGAGCTTAGAAGGACATGGAACAGTATCGGACAGTTATATGATTCTAACAAATTTCTAAAGATATAGAATTAAGGATTATAATATTACCGAGTGTTCTGGGAGGAGAAATAAACCTTCCTGATTCAGTGCTTAAGACAGCCTCTAACTAGTGGGGAGTTAAGGAGAAATTTTCCCTATGGGCAATCCTTAAACCCCATTTTCCCTAAGCACATCTCATGTTCTTGGTGCCCTTAACCCTTTAATGTTTGTATCCTCATAATATTTCCATGAGGTGGGAAGCAAAGAGTTTGAGGAGATATGTCAGCTGCTCTACCGAGACATCGGAAACATGAGGGAAGTCGCCCAACTAAAAGAAGGAACATCTACCATGGGTAATTACTGAGGTTCTTGGGGGTCTCTAGTAACTTTTCCTCATCATAGTAAATGAATGTTCTCAAATTCCATTCAAAGCTCAGCTAAAAGATGGAGATACTTAGGTAACACGTGAAATAGTCAAATAAAAAGGTCATTTTCTTCTCAGTCTGCATTCATTGAATTGAGCGCGGCTCCTAGTGGGAGGTCTGGCTTGTTTCAGGCACCTCTATCATAGTGTCTTTTATTCTGCAAACCACTGGATTATTGCTAATGCTTCACTGGTGAACAGCAAGCTGACTCCAAGCATTCACCATGGGCTAAATCTCTCATTTATACCAGCATCCCCCCACTCATGGCAAAGATTCCTCTCTGATACCAGCGTACCTGGGAGAATAATCACGTCCATTGCTTTTTACCATACAGCACTGATTTGATCTGACCAATTGTTGTAGCCCTAGTGTGTGAGGCAACATCATAGAAGTAAGGCATTCTGCAGGTCGTTATTATTGGTTCGCTCTCCTATTACTAACCAAACTGTAGGGTACTTTCTGATGCTCCACATATAGCTGGCAGGTCACCTGGCATGGGATCCTCCTCCTCCTAATTTCCAGTTGCTAAAAGCGTCATCCCATGTATACAAAGATGACTCTCTTTTTCCATCCTGGCTGGATCCATAGAGGTTTGAGCCTGCTGAAGCCTTTACTAACAGAGCCGAGAGTTTCCTGCTTTTAGCCCTGGCTTCCGTCTACATTGCTGCTGATTCCTCCAGCAGCATGGCATTACAAGTGGATTCTGAGCTTCAGATCTGAGCAACTGAGCTTTTATTGCCTAAGCTACAACACCCAAATCTGTTAACCCACAGACAGTAGTGGACTGGTCAATCACTAGAGTGGGGCAGAGAACCACCTTGTGTAAGCCTGGCTTATAAAATGAACTAACGGTTATCAGTGACCAGATTTTGAGCTGTGCTGAGAAGCCACAAGCCCAGTTCAATGGGAGTGATAGACACCCAGCAGACCCTACACTATTTATTATTTGTTTGTATTCTGGCAGCACCCAGTCACAGACCTAGACCCCACCGTGTGAAACAGCAAAAAACAACTTACAATTAAGGTCCTTTCCTGATCTTAGTTTTCCATGGAAAGAATGGTTATAGTTTCCCCAGGGATGTTGTTCAGTCATTTGTGCAAAGGGTGAACAGAAAATCTCTATACTAAATGTGCGTCCCAAGTGGCTCTTTTTATGTGATGATATTTCTTCCCTGACAACAACAGAAATGGCTGGGTCATTTTTCAACAAACCATTCTCTCCCAACCTCCACCCCCAATGCTGACTAAGCTAAACTAAAATTTTCCACAAAACAGGGCCATAGATTGACAAATCTCCTGATTGAAGAAAATACCAGAAAAGAGTTTCCCATTTCAACATTTTCAAAACAAAAAGATTCCATTTTTCAAGTCAAAACAAATTTTTGTTTAGAAAATTTTTAAATGACCAAAATGAAACTTTTTGTTTGACTGCAACTAAAAGTTTTACATGGATTTTCGATTCACGGGGGGAAAAAAAGTGTGATTTTAACTTTTCATCCTGATCCAGAAAAGGAAAATTTTTCAGTACATCCAAACTTCTGAGGAACGGAAAAACTGCTTTCCTCCCAACTCTGCTCATCAACAATTGAGAAATTAAAACATTGTTTGCCAGCTGCTTCTAAGTTCATTCCTTTTACAAAGTGGATTGCAGGATTTTCCCACCCATTTCCCCACACCCTCTGCCCAGCTGCCTTTATTTTCCTTGACAACCATGTGGTGTCTCTGTCATGTTACCTTTTACAAACGCCCTGATCTTACATGCATGTTACATTTGTGCAGCCTGCTCTAGTTATGTACTGCAATCAAAGTGCCAAACAGTGGAGGGCTGATGGGGAGTTTAGCAATCTGCTTAACCTTGGCAAAAACTGTATGTAGTTTGCTTAGGCAGCAAGAGGGCTTAAAACAGTGTTTTTCAACTATTAGTAGACTGGGGAAAGTTATTAATTACTTTACACGCAACACCTGATGTTATATACCGGGTGTAACATTTGTAATATCTGTATACTATGCCTTCCTGGAAAAACAATTCAGGAAACCAAATTAAATACCATTTTATGTCTACAACATGCATTTATTTCTAAAAAAAAATAGATGCATAATGATTATGCACACAACACTGAAAATGATATTACTCAAGTTTTAATTGGAATATTGGGCGTGCGTGTTCAAACAAAGCTAATCCATTCTTCCTGTAAGGGTCATCAAAGAAAGTCATATTCTGGAAGTTATGTCCAAGTGATACCAGCAGCAAGAAATTTTTACATGCCCCAGCCACAGCAAAAAAGCAAAGCAGCAGCAGACGCAGAGGTGTGCCTGGAAGCTTCCTGCCACTAGAGCATTTTAAATCTCCCAGGCACAAGCTGGCTTGCCTTCTTGGTCCCCCCTTCACTCCCTCCCCACACACACAATTACAAGTGCATCCCAGGCGGGTGCAGGACCAATTGTCTGTGCTAGAGGACACCCTGCAAGAAGCACATCCCAACCGTGTGCAGTACCAATTGTCTCCAATAGAGGGCACTGTACTAGCACCAAGGACGCATCCCCTCCACCTGCCGACCCTTTATTTTTAAGTTTATTTTTACTGCTCATCACAGGCTCACAGCTAAACAAGGAGTCTGGAGGCATTGTTAAAGACTAACACATTTATTTATCACAACTGAGAGTCCTGGAAACTGTAACCTGCTATCAGCTGATACCATTTTTTAGGGACAACCCCTTTTTAAAGCCAGCTAAGCTACATGGGTAAAAATGAGGGCAGAATCTGGATCACAGTTACTAGGGTCTCTTCTAATTCATTCATTTTGACTGCCTGTGACACACAACAGTTCAGTTTATTGGATGAGGGCTGAAATAATTTAGTTTAACTCAAGTCATTTGTCTCAATACAGGTGTACATGGGTGTAATTTAGTGGCCTGTGCTATGCAGGAAGTCAGGTGAGATGATCTAATGGCCTTTTTTTGGTCTTCAATTCTATGCAACTCTATATAGCAGGTGGCAGTTCCCCGCCCAATGCTATCCAGCCCCCTGGGACTCCACAGCATCCCCGTCCCAAGCTTCCCCAGTTCAAAGGCTATTGAGGAATATCAGGAAGAGAGGAAGATGCATCAAGGTAGGCAACCTCCTTCTATGTCAGGCGATCAGGATCAACTGGGTTTGTGGTTTTTAAAGTTGCCTCAGCCTGCTATTTACTAAAGGGTACAATAGAACAGCCTGAACTTCCCAGTGTTCATAATTTATAGGCTAGAGCAGAACACTGCAATTTCTACAGTAATTTTTCTAAAACCACTTTTACCTGCAAATTTGTTGGTGCAAGTAAGAATTTATGATTTGTACGGGTTACACCCTGGCAGAAGATGAAATGTTCTAGTAATGCATGACTTCCTGATGTCTGGATGCAAATTGTACAAGCCGTATTTCCTGAAATCAGCATAAAAAAGCTGAAAATATATTAGGTTTGAGAGTAAGCTTGGTGTCAGTATAATATTTCTATTACTGCAGCTATCTAATTGAGGCAGTTTTAGTACTCATGAAAATGAAGGGCTGCCAGCATTGTCCAGAGTCAGGCAGCCTGCAACCACACAGGTGTGCCACTATACTTCGGCTTCTCCTTTGGCATTTCACCCTCCTCTGCTCATTCACTTCTGAACCTCACATACTTCTGCCAAAACATCTTCATGGTGACCTGCAACATCCTCTGTTTTTCCACTCCTGAGCCTCACAAAGCTTTGCCAAAGCACCTTGCCCCTGATTTGCTATCACACAATATTGCACTTCTGTCTCTCTAAAGAACAGAGACTCATAGGCTATGTCTACACTGGCAAGTTAGTTCGAATTAAGGAGGCTTAATTCAAACTAACTAAAGCCATGGCTACACTGGGGTTTAGTTAGTTCGAATTAAGGGCTTCCTTAATTTGAATTAATAAGTTTGAATAGGGTATTCGAACCAAGGGGTTAATTCAAACTAACTAGTTCGAATTAACGAATGTGGCCATGTTAATTCGAACTAATTTCTTAGTTCAAACTAACCGGCCATTGAAATGAATGGGGATCGCTAATTCGAACTAAGCAAGTGCTTGCTTCGTTTGAACTAACATTCTCGTGTGGCCATGCTAGTTCGAATTAAGCTAATTCAAACTAACTAAAATTAGTTGGAATTAGTTAGTTCGAAATAACTAATTTTAACAAGTGTAGACATAGCCATAGACTCTAAGGTCAGAAGGGACCAGTATGATCATCTAGTCTGACCTCCTGCAAAATGCAGGCCTCAAGACCTCACCCACCCACTCCAGCAACAGGCCACAGACAGGCAGGCTTAATTGTGTGGAAGGCTTTGTGGAGTAGTGCAAAGATCATTAGTGACAAGACGGAAGTTGCTCTTCTTGCTTTCCTTCGAACCTAAACAGGCTTTGAGATCTTTAGATGTTCCAACTTTCTGGTGAGTGGTGGTATATTTCTCCCACAATGTATAATTTTTGTTACATTAATAAGAATCTGAGGGAGAAGAAACCCTCTTGATCTGGTTACATTTGATGTGTTGTCAAAGGACAGAGGGCCACAACATGTTTAGATGGCCTTTGAGTTTCCTTATTCCCTATTTTGAGGTTGGGGTATGAATCCTCACCATTGGGGTGAATTTAACCTACCAGATAACTAAATCTTACAGAAGCAATCAGGGTCATTATCTCCATGTCACTCGCAATGAGAATGAACGATTTGTCCATGGTCACACGGGAAGCTTGAAGCAAAGCGGGGAAGAGCAGTATGCTTACATGACCCACTCTCCATTCTTGTTCATTAGTCACAAGACCATCCTTCCCCACAGTGTAGAAGACCAAGGATCTTAATATACATCAAGCTCATTTCAGGAGCCAAAAGGTCAGGCTAAGCCAGAAGGACTTAACTGGACTTTTGGTGATGGTAGGGGAAAATATAGATCAGATTTAACATCAATATAACCACCATCAAGAAATGACAAGCAGATTCTTTCTTACTGGGTTCTCCTCTGGGCTCCCCTTATTCTAGGGCAGTGATTCCCAACCTTTTCAGTAACACAGCACACTTCAATGAGACAAAATTCCACAGCACACCTACGTTTTTCAGCTGAATTGATCCGGTCTTACAATAATGGTTTGCAACATAGTGCATACAACAAGCTAAAGAAGAATCGAGGGTAATAAAGTTTCAAATCCACAGGAAAAAATATACATCATCTTAATTTTGGCCTTTGGCCACCTGCGTTAATGCTCACATTTTAGAACCAAAAGACCAATATTTCACTATTAATTTGATGATTAATTTTAATTTATGAGTTGTAATTTTGTTTGGAGAGAATATTGTTTAAGATGAAACAATGTTTGTTTTATATTGATTTTCATTACCTGTGAACATAATTTCATAGCACACTTGGACAGCTCTCAGCGCAGCATGTGCCGTGGCACACTGGTTGAAAACCACTATTCTAGGCTGCAGTGCCACTCCACAGCTAAGTTCTCAAGCCAAGCCAGATACTGAGATGTCACTGGCTTGATGAAAAGACTATCGGCCTTCCATGAGGTGGAAGGAAAAAGATGAAAAAGAAGGGAAATAGCAGGGGATCTTTGAGGTCTCAGAAGACTCTCTCAGAACCTTCCCACCATTTCCAGGATGAGTGTTCAATACCCGCAACCTTCTTTAGTTTCTATTGGCCAAGTTGTCAAACCCAGTAATGGAGCCTAAGCTATTTTCACTGACAATTATTAGCATTAGGTCACCATGAGAGCTCCTGTGATTTCAGGCTTCAAAAGTCCTTTCCCTGAGGCAAAACACAAATGCCCCCAGAATGATAGATCTAGGGCAGAAACCATGGGAAATGATTGGGTACATAATGTTCATGAACATTAGAGATACTGGGATAAAGACATTTCTGAAAGATACCTATGGCGTCTGTGTAAAATGAAATATTATAAAATGAAGATTTAAAGTACACAGTCCAGGTCTCTAAAATATAGTCCCTACTTCATCCATAATCTTCAGAACCAACCAAGAAGGTGGTGCATGGTCCACTGATGTATGGCATGGCAGGATAATGACAGTTCCCCATATAGCTGATGAAATTTCTTGTTAGTACTTTTATTCAAGGATTCATAGATTAGAAGGGCAGAATAGGCCAGTGTGACCTATTCTGACTTCCTGTATGACATGGGCCATAGAAGTGCTCTAAATTAATTCCTGTTTGTAAATAAAGATATGTTTTAGAAAAAAATATCCAATGTTGATTAATAAAAACTGCCATGCTGGAAAATCTGCCTCAGCCCTTGGAAAATTATTCTAATGGTTAATTATCCTCAATGTTAAAAATTGAACCACAGTAGGCAGATTACTGACCGCCACAGGGGTATGAAACATGCAGTGTGCAGGCCGAATGCGGACCCTGAACTTCTTCCATCCGGCCCGTGACTGCGCTCTGCAGGACCACACTCTCTCCCTGACAGAGACAGCGAGGTATAGCAGAGCACAGTTTCACTTACACAGCGCTCCGCGATGCCGTGAGAGTGATGTGGTATTTTGATTTATGGTATCTATGGCCCACTTGAAATACATTGAAGTCAAATCCAGCCCACCTTAGCAAATGAGTGTGACACCCATGTGCTATAAGAAGCTGTGCTTGCGATTCAGTAGGTTAAATCTATAAGGTGTTTTAGAATCCCATACAATAAAGGCTGGATTAAAATATATTTATTAATAACCATTATTTGGATTAGTACAAATGGCTGTTCACCTAAAATGATTTAAAGAGTAACTCCCCATAGCAAAATTATTTTATTCAAGACACACTTCAGTAGCGTGGGCCATATGGGAAGTGAGTATGTATGATGTACTCTAAGATACTAAATAAATGGATGATGAAATCTATCATATACAATCTGAGAACCATTTGCAGGCGGGGGGCGGGGGGTTGAATTTCCGTTTGTCAATGGGTATGTAAAGACAAACAAAACCCTTAAACTGTGAATTTTCATCTTTAATTTTTAATGTAAGCACTTCATACTGTTAAAAACACTATTTAAAGTGTGTTGCTAAAACCTCAGTTATAAACAGGATGCACCCAGAGTGCTAATAGAGTGGGAAAATAGTGTCAGCAAAACTGCTAACCTAGCTAACAGCTCCCTCTAGTGCAAGTCCAAATAAATTCACCCTGACTGAAGCAGCTGGGCTTTAGGTACAAATGCCCCCATGTAGTTAAGCTGTCAAGTTTAATATATTTACTTGACTCTCTGTTGTTAGAATGATTTCTGTGCAAGACTGTTATTATTTATGTCTCTTGTCAGCAGAGAGAAAAATAATTAAGGGGCATTCACATATGGGTTGCTTGCTTGCACTCTCCTCTTCTTTCGGGCATGTGTGTATTTATATAGCGATAGCCCATGTTTTGTGCAAGCTATTCAGCATCTTACGTGCCAGGAAATTAGATTTACATTTAAAGATTTCTATCAGTAGCTAAAATTTAATTAGGAGAGACTGAGAATGGAACTTTAAAAATTCATCCCCATCTTGGTAAACAAGTTTATATCCTGTATTTTAAATGTTGTTTATATCCATTTAGTTTTGCAGTCAAAAATCAAAACTTAGATAGATAGATAGATAGATAGATAGATAGATAGATAGATAGATAG
>ML685932.1:2143880-2157028 GCA_007922175.1 Pelusios castaneus | reverse complement strand
TAGATAGATAGATAGATAGATAGATAGATAGATAGATAGATAGATAGATAGATAGATAGATCTGAATTTTATAAAACAAAGGCGTGTTTTTAGGAGCTAAAACATTTTTTTGTGATCAAACCATAAATTCATAGACTTCAAGGCCACAAGGGATTGTTATAATCACGTAGGGTCTGACATCCTACATAATCCAGGCTGAGGAACCCTCCCCGCCAACCCAAGTAATTTCTGCATTAAGTCCATAACTTTTTCTATAGTGTATTTCTTAGCACCAATCAGTGTTTGGGTTTCAAAACATAAATTATTGAGTCAGCTTCTATGCATCATCAAATGTTCTTAGAGAATGGGACAGAAAAATTAAATAGAAAAATGTTTAAACTACATTTTCATCTTTGTTTTTAAATGAAAAGTACTTTTGAACAGATTTACTCACTGAACATTGAGCCACCTTGTTCCTTGTTGTCCTGGAGTTTCTATGATATGCAGAGGTATAAAAGGGCAAAATGCACAAAACATTCATTGCATTTTACATCTGTTCAATGCTCTGAAGATGATGACAGATCCCTGATGCAGGCCTTCAGCCCCAGGCCTGCAAACCCTCAAGAGTGGTTGCATTCAGTCACTTCTAGGATTACTCTCATACTTCACGTTAAGCATGTGTGTGAGTGTTTGTAGAATCAGAGCTAGGGCATGTAAACAGTTCAGGGCAAGGAGAACATCTTCTACAGTAGCTGTGAAGTAATGGTCATGCTATATAAGTAATCATTAGAATTAGAACAGATCTTGGTGAATTAGAGAGTCACTGGTGGCATCTCCATCTACGTCACACTGTTTAGTCTCATGAGAACAGAAATGATTTAGTCTAACTAAAGTTTGGGGGCTTAGTATGGGGGTATGTGAGTAAAAATTAATGGCCTGTGCTACGCGAGAGGACAGATTAGAATGGGGTGTCAAACATGAGGCCTGTGGGCCACATCCAGCCCATGAATCTCTTCCATCCAGCCTGTGACTGTGCTCCATGGGACCACACTCTCTCCCTAATACAGACAGTGACGCAGTATTTCAATTTATGATATGTACAGCCCACTTGAAGTACTTTTAAGTCAAATCTGGCCCACCTTAGTCAAGTTCCCTTCTGATCTTGAGGGGAGCAAGTTAAGAAGAATTCCCCATTTCTTCTGAAACAAGCATATATTCATGAAGCAAAGAAAATGGATCAAATCCCTCCCCCCTGGTGCTCAGTTGCGTGACTTCGGCAGGGCTACCTCCGGGGTGAATTTAGCTCAAAAAGACTCCCACCGGGCCCACCCCTGAAAATGAAGTGACTTATAAATGCCATTCTGGCTCTGCCATTGCCTACTATTTTTTCTTAACACAGGAATTCCATGATATCCATATGGGACCATGCATTATATTGACCTTACTACGTATAATGAACAAAGCAGAACTGGGTCAAAAACGTATTTCCAATTCATTTATGCACCTAATTCCAGACGTGGCTAGTCCTCTCTTCAGAAGGTCTGCAGTAGCGTATGGTCCTACTGTGCTGTCCGGAGACGGCCTTAGAAACATGACTGCCTTTTGTCTGTGTTACTGCAGCCTGGTCTCCTGCATCCAAGGTTGAATTTGTCCTGACAAGAGCAATGGATGTGTAATTGGTAGTGTACATCATCAACAGCGGCTTCCTGGGTGACCATCTCAAGCAGACAAGTGGGACATGGGAACTAAATTGGCTATCAGATTCCTCTGGGAACAACACCTGTGTGGTTTATTTTGTACTTACTGGTTTACGGAGTCACACAGCTTTCTGTTGTTCTAGGAACCATCGGAGCATATAATAAGAATTCCAATGAGTTGGAACCTCTTGCCTATAGCTGGCAAATCATTCCCTGCTGCCATTCACTCACAGAGCTCCTGGTCTAGTCAGCGTGGGGGTGGGAAGAGATGTGTCTCAATTTCACATGTCACTTTTAACTTATCTTGAGCACCTATGGCATCCAGGAAACAAAGCTCAACAGCAATGTCACTAATGTATGCCTATGTCTGCTCTGACAGCCCTTTCCTTGAGAAAATGGCGAGGAACCACTGTGTGTTACAATTTAGTTTTTAATTGGTTTGTACGTACAGGCTTGGGCACAAGAAAGGCCAGACTGAGATTAAATGGCCTCATAGACTGGCACCAGTCCTTCTTATCAGACAGCTTGCTGAGAGGAAGTCGGACATGTGATTAAGGGGCTCTGCTGGGATTCAGAAAATCTGGGCTCAATTCCCGAACTTGCAAGCCACTTAATGTCACTAAGCATCATCCTCACATTACTATTTGCAATAGAATGGCACCAGGAGACCCCAACCTTTGTGCTAGGTACTACACAAAAACACAGTAAAAGCCAGTTCCTACCCCGAAACAGTTTATGTCCAGATATCTAAATACCTAAATCCCTTAGGATCTGGGCCCTGCAGTCTAAATATACAAGGGGGGCGGGGGGATGTTCCTCAACCTTCCCACCTGTAATATAAGGACAATCCTGCTTCAATCATATTCTAGTGACCACGTTAGGTTAAACCTAACCATCACTGTTCATGAACCACTTAGATACTGGGGAGACGCACACAATAGAAAAACCTACAGTTAAAACAAACCTTCCTGCAATGTCTCAGGGACCACTGCAGAACTTGGCTGAGGCTGGGTGTTGTCTTTAAGGCCTCATCTACACGAAGCAAACCCCGAGTCGGGGGACCCAGTTAAAAACTGCCATGTAAACAGGGCCCACTGATAATTGCTCCTCAGTAACCAAGGTACAACCGTGGATTATCTGAGGTTGTGGCCAGGCTGCAGGGACATTGTTTCACATGGCTACGTTCAAAGAGGCTGCCGTCATGTCAGGAGAAGAAACGTGACTGGATTAGCGTCGTAGCGAGGACAATCTCAGGGATTTCAGCCATCTCCCTCATCACTCAGACCGGCAAGGGGTCAGAAGTTAATATGCAGGACGTATAGGCCTTAATCCCGCAAGCAGATATGGTATACGGCCAGCCATGCAGAACCCTGCTGATTTCTAATGGAGGTCCCCATGACCACAGGGGTCCCCCTGAATGGATTAGGGCCTTATTTTGAAGTTGTATTTTTGGAAAGTCCATAGATCTGGCCAGTCACAAATGATATGCCAAGGGCCTAGGCCAGCATGGGACATGATTATGGGCTTTTCTGAACAGGTTCCCTACGAATACTAGGATTCAGCCAACACTTCAGAGATATGGAAACGGTGTAGGGAAGGAGGGTTTGTCCCTTTAACCTCTGTTTTTTCCTGATGCTTTCTCTTCCTCCCATAGATTGTCCAGAAAGCCTAACAATCTGGTGCTTTATATTATTACGCAGGAAGTGCAGGAGAAAGAGAGAGAGGGGTAGAATAGAAGATGGGAGACAATGGTTAAATAAAGATCTCGTGTATTTTTGGAACAGTTCTTCAGGGTGTAAATTCGAAAAAGTTTCCTGAAGCAATGGAAGTGAACAAACATTAGATACTGAGAGGGGGAATAAAAATGAGCAACAGAACAGTAGAAATAATGATGGACTTTCCACACTTTGGTCCTAAAATGTCTAGTGCCCCAGGCAGTTATCTGAAAAGGATTCTTCCCATGCAGACCTCACCATTTTACTACAAGCACTTCTACTTAACAAACATTCAGGGTGTGTGAATCACTGCCAGAGGGCTTAGAGCTATACAGAGAGGTGGAACTGCCAAGTGGGAATAGAGGTGAAGACAGAGAAATATTACAGCAATATTTCTTACCGTTGGATAAAAAAAAGTTTCTACTTGTTTTTCCAAACCGGTGGGGGAGACAGGTTTGATTTCCACCCCAGACCTCTTTCAGCATGTGATGGGAAGGCAATCCCATTTCTTTCTGGGGGAATTGCCTCAATGCACTCAATAATTAAAGAGACTCTGATGATCTGCAAAAGATACAGATGGGGCAGGAAGCTAGTGAAGTGTCTCTTTCCAGGATTTCTATTCCTTTTTTATTGAGAAGCTAAATGTATCCTCCCATCTACTCTCTGAGCATCAGAACTCTCGTAAGATAGAAGACGTCCTGCCACCTCTGAAGGAAATGGAGGCGTCAAGAAACAGGGAACACCTTGTTTGATTTACTGTAAGAGCTTTGTTTTGTTTTGTTTTTTTCTCCTTGTTCCTAGGATTTTTGTCACTATCTTTCCTCTCTTTAGTCTCTTGTTCCCCTATGGTTTTTTGTCACTTATTTCGCCCAGCTGAGTCATCTGAATAAAGGGCTTGCTTTGATCTGTGGTAGTTTTAACTTTCATGTACCTAAGACCAAGTCCTCAAGACTTAAAGATCTGCTCTGACCTTTCACTCCCAGCAGAATTTCCCCAGATGCTCCTGTTTTCATTGTTGCTTCTGCTTTCTTCCCAGATTCCTCGGGAATTCCACAATATGTGACACATTAAATACATAATCTGCTCTGACTTGCATCTTGAAGCCGTTGTCTGCTGGGAGTATATAACGAGCAGTGTGTACATTATTTTTTATTTCAGCTATTTGAATGCAATTTGTTTTTATTTACGTGATGGTGGAAAGTTAAAATTAGATATCATAGGCTCTGAAGCTCTCTGTCAACATTACAGGTACCAGAGGGCAGTGGTAGGGCAAGCTTCTTCCAGCCATTTGCTTTCACCCTACCATCAAGTCTCTGCACCTCTCTGTTCTGTCGCCTTAAAGTGGCTAGTCCACTGAGGATAAAAGTCTACCGTAACTACCAGCTGGAGGAGTTACTCCTTTACCTCAAGTAGCTGAGAGTAATGCTTTTAGCACTTGGAAATCTTGGGTTCAATCCATGAGGGCGCTGTTACAATTTCATCTTGCCTCTGAGAAATTGCCTGTGGAAATGGGAGGAAAGTTAAACTTTCATAGTCCACTGAGTCCTTGGTCCTTGCCTGATCCACCCACCTGTCAAATTTCATTTAGAAATGGCCCAGAAGTACAAAGTTTGGGTCCACATTTAAGCATCTAACTTTCAGCATGTTCAGATCCTAGTCCAGGAAACAGGGATAAGGATGGTGTGTGTCCTGATTGAGGGCAAGTTTCCACATTCTCCAGAGATGTTCCAGTAAGTTTGGGTCTATATCTGCAAAGCATGACCTGAAGTGATGTTTCTTAAGAGCTTCAGTTCAGACCGATTTCCTAAAATCTGAATGCGTCTTTGAACCTCATAGACACTTCCTGTGTGAGAATGCATGGTGCACTCAACCAGCTAAGCGACATATACCTTACTTTCTCTTTATACATTCCATGGAGCCTCTTTTAAGATTAAAAGAAAAAATCAGACTAGAAGAGAGAAAGGTAGCGTCCTGTCAATGGGAATGAGCTAGAAGAGCTTTTCCATCCCATTGGCTACCATCTCTGCAGTGGTCTCTGCTGACCAGCCTGCCACAATCACAGGCTCTGATTGGCCCTGCCAGAAAAGACTCAACCAGCTACTCCTAATCATATCATCTCCAGGACAAAGTTGAACCATTTCACTGGTTATGGGAGTGGGAGCAGAATGGGGTGGTGAACAGTGGGAGAGCTTGCTCTGTATTAAAACTGATCTGAAAATAAATAGAAGAGGGCAGATTACTGGCCTGCCGTTTTAGCAATTTTTACCAGCAATAACAACAGTTAGAATATCGCGGTTTGTTGTTGTTTAAAGGAAATAGAAAGCAATTATTTTCTTCCATTTGGAGTCCCCTTGTCTGAGCCACATGAATTCTGTGTTAGCCTGCACTTGATGATCAAATTATTTTGTGTTCCATTTAAGATGGTTTCATCATTTATCTGGAGAGGTAGGAAGACTCTGAATTGTGTCACCATCTAGTCTTTGCCAGTAATGTCACCATTTGATGTGGAGGCTATGTGTACTGTTAGATCCTAATTTGATTCTTAAAACACGCTTTGGCAGGCCGCTGACTCCGACGGATGCACTTATCTGATTTTCCTCATATGCTTTTTATTCCGAAAGTATTGAGAGAGGATATTTTGAGGGGAATGTGCCTTGTTGCATTCAGGGTGCACACACTGGATTCACAAAATGTTCACTTTCTTCTTAGGGTTTTGGAGGGAGGTGAAATGCTTAGTGCAGCTCATAACAATAGAGGCGGCCATGACTGCCAGCTAGGGTGACGTGGGCATGTGCTGTGCAAACACAGTCTCTGCAGCGATATCCTCAACAGCTGGATTTCTGTGACTCCAGTCCTGTCCCTTTCCCAGCTCTCCTGAAGCATCTTAGCCCTGACCTGCAGCACCCTTTGCTGTTCCAGCCCTGTGATTCCACCAGATCGGCAAATCTTTACTTCCATAAAGCACCTAGGTGTGATCTTTAAAGGAACCTGAATTGCATTTCAAGGGGATTTGAGGACCAAGCCCCCTTAGGCTCCTTTGAAAATCCCAGGCCTAGAAGGGAGGGAACTAATGCCCACACTCCTCAGCTCCATTGGATCTTGTGTCTGTAGCTCTCTTTGGCACTGGAGACAGGCAGAGAACAACATCCCCTTGCTGCTTCCCTGAAATCCCCATGGCACGACCAGCACCCATGCTATCGCGTCCCACACTCACTCTGCAGAGGGGAATCACACAGGAAGGAGTTAACATGGCAACAGGTCAGATTTCCAGCAGAAGCGTGCACAGTAAGTGTAGCTCTTGTGTAGCTCCTGCCCCCACACCTTACCTGGCCATTTTCTCTTGAGCAGCCCCAGGGGTGCACAAATATTTTAGGGAGAGAGAGAAGTGCTAATATAGGCTCCTCCCTCTAGCCAACTTCTCCCTCAGCGGTGAAGTCCTATAGTCTGCATGGATTTGGAGATTTGCAGTGCTGGGAACGTGCTAACCTAAAACACGAACCTTACCCCTGAAAAAAACGGAGAATGCCTCTTACATTTTATTGCAGTGGACGTGGGCACTGAGCATTAGCAGCTTGACAGCTGTGTCGTGATAAATGCCGGCCTGCGTGCTATCAAACAACATTATGGCCCAACCCTGGCAAACCCAGCTCTGAATTTTAAGCAGAGCACCCCTCCTGCTTGCCATATGGAGTATTTTGCTTTCACGTTTAATCATGGAAAGGTGTTTTACTATCCCTCCTTCCTCCACCGTTGGTCCTTGGGGAAAAGTCAGGCATTTTCGTCCACGAATTATTCGAGTGGATTGGGTGGTGGTGCCAGGCTTGCAAATGGGCAACCTTAACAAAAAATGAATGGGAATTTAGATAGCAACAAATAAGTGGTGTCCCTGCTGATTCCAGTGTCTTCCCTTTGCAGGATGAAGCTGTATCCAGGCAGGGATATTTAAGGCTCAGCTAATCTTCAGTCCTGAGCATTCAGAACTCACTTATGCACCTTCCTGCCCCATCCTCACAAATTGTCATTATCGTCGCAATTGTCGGTATTAAAATGATCTATTGCAGACTTTTCCAAGCCGCTAGTGACCACGACGATGACTTTGATCTAGCAAAGTACTTCCAGTGCCTGGTTTCAAACACATAACTTAACTGGGACTGCTGCCGTGTTTAAAATCAGGCACCTGCTTGTGTACTTTGCTTAACCGTGACTGATATGAACGCATACAATTTCATCTTACCCAGTTAAATTTCTGCCCTCCCATCAGGATGTCTGAATGATTGTACGTAACACACCTTCATGCGCCATATTGATGGCACCTGAGGGAACACACTGAGGATAGATTCTTATTCAAATTTCATGAGCCTTGGTTGATTTCATTCCCTTGCTCTTAATTATTTTTATTTTTGGCTCATAAAGCTGGCAGGCCTGGGAGCAGCTCTGTTTGTATCAAAGAGCTCTCACCAAGCAAGTGCGTTTCTGTTGGCTCACCTCTTGCCTTTTGCAATCCCCCCAAAATGCTGTGCATCTCAGCCTAGCCTCAGGGCCTGATGTTTTTATTTTATAGACAGCGTGGTCCCCTTTTCCTTGCTTCCCTCTCTTATTGTCCATAAAAATCATTCCACAGACGCACTCTGCACTAGCGGTGGGCAATACCATCATCCGACATAGAAATTACTGAGGCTAGAGATTTATTAGATCATCTATTCTCATCCCCACTGCCCCCATGGCTAGTGTGTGATAGCTCCCCAAAGGACGCTTACTAGTGCTTTATCCCATTCTCAGTCAGGCACTAGCATTGACAGCTGTCTAGCAATCTGGAGTCAGATTTCCCAACAGAGGCTTCTTACTTCCATTGTATTTGGACTCCACACATCAGTTCCCTCCTTCTAGTGAGACATTATTAAAGCATGGCCCCTTATGCCTCATCCCTGGTGGCAGTCCCCCTGGAAGTTAAAGACCTCATCATATACTTTGAAAGGCTAAGAGAGATAAATCTGTTGGCCTGCCCAACTTCTCTATCTCTCAGTGAAATTGGATCTGAAGCAAAGACTTCTTTATCTCTTTATCAATCAGTCTACCAGCGCAACCCCACACACGTTAATATGGTATCAGAGCAGCTGAAGATGAGCTACGTTAAACTGTGGAAGAGTTTCCCAATGATATTGGTGGAAGCCCAGTCACTGAAGTTGAGAATAAAACACTCAAAAATAAGGAACCCCATTTTGTACATCTAAGACTGATAAATATTTCCTTATGGAGAGCTGGTTTTATATAGATATTGGGAACGATTCTCCTCTCACGTATGCTTCCGGTGTAGATTAGGATTAATGCTGTTGACATCAGCGGAGTTATATCAGTGAAGATGAGGCTCTACGGCATTAGTGGAAGAGTTTGACTCTGAACTGGGAGACTATAGCTCACAGCGGATCAATACTTTCAAAGGGGTAGCTGTGTTAGTCTAGTTCAGAAAACAAACAAGGAATCCTGTGGCACTTTTAGAGATTAACAAATTTATTTATCACTTGAACTTCCACTTCGGAAGGGGATTTCTCCCACGAAAGCTCAGGCGATAAATACATGTTTTACCGGATCAACATTTACCAGTAAGAGAGAGACAAACTGACCAGGAAAGGCAAACGGTGCTGAGGTAAGTTTCCACTTGAAGCAGAAGTGACGCAAACCATCGAAGTGCGGGGAGGGCATGACACAGATTACCACATACAAGCAATGCCAATTTCAATTGACAAGGGGGCTTGCAAGAATAAAAAAAAAAACAAGAAGTTTAAAAATTACTGGCCAGTTTAAGGAAAGGGGAATAGAGGGGGGAGAACAGAAAGGAATCAATGAAAAAAAATCAGAAATACAAACTGGCAGCAGGAGAGATTTATGTTTAGCAACTGGAAGGGGCTGCAAACTGCTTCTCATTCATACGCAGGGAAACCTTGAAAGGGTTTGTTTTTGCTGACCATAATTATTCCCATGTGGCTAATTGACCTGACGGGATGAAGGGTTTAATTTTCATTTGTAATGTACTGAAGAGAAGAGATCCTCTCATTTATAAAACCCTCCGTATTGAGAGGTAATTGTGAGTGTGATCTTATTGAAAGAGATTATTTCTCTGGAGATTAAACTACATGTGAAGGGGGTGGAAGATTCCCTTGGAATCAATATGTCAAGAAAATAGTCATTCAAAGCTAGAATGTGCCAATGTGGCCCTGTGTTCAGGCTAAATAATATGGAAAGCCAATATTTCACATTACACCTCACCTTTACACAATGAATTAAGTCTTACAGCATCCTGTTGGGGCTAGAAAAGCAGGCTACAGATGGGTAAACTGAGCCACACAGTGTTACAAGAAAATATCTAGTGTCATAGAGCTAATTCATTGACAGAGAGAGAGGAGGAAGAAACTTGTAATGACAGAGAAATAGATTAAGCCAGCCAGCCAGGGGGCACATCGACAGGCAGCCTAATTTGTAGGAATCTGCAGTTTTGTACGTCTCTGTAGCTGAAGCAATTTGTGATCTGCATTCTGCTCAACTTTAAATGCAATTTTACATTATCCAGTCTCATCATTTGTCATCACTGGAGTTTCATTTTCTCCTATTAACCCATGGACTAATTTAATAGAATCGAAACGCAGGGCTGGAAGAGCTCTCAAGAAGTCTTCTAGTCCATCCCTCCCCTGTGAGGTGTGATTAAATATACCTAGATAATCCCCAACTGATGTTTATTTAACTTCTTTTTATAAACCACCAGTGATGAGGGATCTGGTCCTCTGAGTGCATCCTTGTATGTTTTAGGATATCCACAGTTGCAGCAGAAGCGACCCAGTGAACTCAAAGAGGGTCAAAATTCATTGGAAGTAGAGGAGGAGGAAAGATGGAAATTGTTTCAGTCACAACTGTGGAAAATTTGGTGGATTCCCTATCTTGCCTTTTCCATGTCTGAGTATTTGTCCATTGTGTGCATGCAAAAAGGCCCCAAAGGATCTTGCTTTCAATAATTTCCCCCTTATTTTCAGTTCTAATGTACTAACCCTTCACTCTTGGGACAGGATGAAATTGTCTTAAGGACAACCAAGCTCCATAGTGATTCTTTCTCCCAGTCCTACGGAATTGGTTGCTTGCGGAGCCAGAGGGGTGGGGGGATGACGACACAATGTAAAACAATAAATATTTAAATACTATTTAGTAAAAAGGAAAAACATAAATGGGAATGAAATAAAGACAATTATTCTTGTTTGAATAAGATCATAATATATGAAACATGCAATATAAACTGCCAAGGGAAGAAGAAGATCATTGTTTGAATAACATCAATATAAACACAGATGCATAAGAAACTGGCAAGGGAAATGGAAGCTCCAAGCCTTGAATAATGTTGATATACTAATAAATAACATACAAACTAGAAAAAATGGAGAGTGGATGATTGCTTGTAAGATGTTTAGGGATACTATTAGCTCAACATTATTGAGGGGGAAAATGCGAGTCTAGTACACGTTGCTTGGTTTCTACGCTCATGTTTTTGTGATTATTTATTTTCCCCTTTTCTCTTGGAACATCACGGAGACACAGAACTCCCCTTGGTGCTAATGAGATTTGTATCACAAACGCCTTGACAATAATTATTCCATCTTCTTAAGGGGCCACATTCATCCCAGATGTAGATAAAAATACATTTGCACTTCTGGGGTTGGCTAACTACATGCACATAGAACAGCCCTCATCCAGTTTTCGGCATTGTCTATCCCCACAAATAGCCTGCAGTGTTCTGCTTTCTGTGTGAGATTTGCTATGGCACAAATGGGGTCAGCCACCTTTTAATGGGAGTGGGACATCTAACTAATCTCGGTGCCTTTGACAATCTCCTTTTCCTTTTACTGGAGATAATTAATCAATCACTAGTACAATCACATAATGTACTATTTACCACTAAGAAGTATAGACTTTTCTGAAGGCAGGAGGCTTTCACTGCAGAATTCCCCATGGTGCTAATGAGATTTGCATTGCTAACACCTTTCTAATAATTATCCCATCTTATTATCTGGAGAGCTCAGTGTGTTTTACTAATATTAATAAACTGACCCTCACAAAGTTCCTGTGAGGAAGGCGATAAACGATGATGGAGCCATTGAGAAACTTCATCACTGACACAGAAGACACCTGTGGGAGAGCCAAAGACGGACCCCAAAACTTCTGAATTAGATTCCTGTCTTTTATCCATCCTTAAATCGAGCTTAGCAGCTGGTCATCCTTTATACGATGGCTCTAATTATAAATGACTTGCAAAGCATTAATAAATGATCAACTGATGTTATAACATGATAGAAATATGAGTTTGCTTTCATTATTAGCACACCAATAGACGGTGCTATAGACAAAAATACGCCATGGCCACCAGCAGCCTATTGATCTTTTGGAATATATACCAGTGAATCAATCATTTCTATCAGCCTCTATTAACTCTTTCTACACTACTTAAAATGGGAGATTAATATGAAATATGACCAAAAACTATCAGAAATGCAATAGTCAAATGCCGTCATTTTATTAAGAATGTAAACTGATTATGCAGAATCAATTATTGATAATCAATAGAGCACTAACTGATGTACAATCAGCATTAAAAATGTATTTAGCAGAAGATTTTACTAGTAATAAAGACTACATGAGCAATATCTGCCTAATTACATTTTAGGAATACAGGAAACCTGTAAGGAATGCTTGGAGATTTAATTGGCATTTAACAAGATAACTACAGCAAGTTAATTAGAAATTATCTGCTAAAAATATGAATTAACTTTAAATAATATTTTAGCTTGCTGCAGTATAACTATAATGTCTTGTTGTATGCCAATGAAATGCTTAAATGAAATAGTTCTTTCACGTAGGGCCTTTCTACTTCATTCTCCACCAAATAAACCCTGCATTATCAGCTCCTTATTTTGAATCCTTTTGGGTACTAAAGGGACGAGTTGATCTTGCTTAGTCTCCCTGAAAAATGATTCCTCAGCGATTCCAGCAGGGCTAGTTTGGGAAGGCTTGGGCAGGCTCTGTGGGGTCAGGTGCGTACTAGCTGCCACCCAAAACATAAAACGCAGGGCCAGCATCATGGCACAACCCCATTCTTTCCACATCGTTCAGGTGCTGCAAAGAGAATGCAAATCTGGCTCAAGTGTCCAAACTGGGGATTCTCTGGGAGGGCATAAAACCAACATAAGGATCTGTGCTTCACTTCCTCCCGTCTCCCACCATAAGGATGTTCTGGGGCAGGCAGAGGTCTGATTGGAGGGAGTCATTGGCAGAACTGGTGACCCTGAGGGTCAGATTCTAAACTAGGAGTTAGGAGTCTTAAGGTTTTTTTCTGGCTCAGCCTCTGACCTGTGGTGTGACCCTTGGTAAGTCATTTAACACCATGTGCTTTTTCCCCTCCCCCAATCTCCACTGTATCTTGTCTACTTCGACTGCGAAGTTTTCAGGGCAAGACCCTGTCTCACTATATGTCTATAAGACAACAGAGTCCTGTGGCACTTTTAAAGACTAACAGATTTATTTATCGCATGAGCTTTCGTGGGAGAAAATCCCACTTCGTCAGACGCTTTGAAGATGGGAAAGTTACAGAGTGGGAGGAAATTAAATGCAGCCTGACCTGATGCTATGTCATACACTCCCCTGCATTTAATTTCCTCCCACTCTGTAACTTTCCTATCTTCAAAGCGTCTGACGCAGTGGGATTTTCTCCCATGAAAGCTCA
>ML685932.1:2080597-2143480 GCA_007922175.1 Pelusios castaneus | reverse complement strand
AGTGGGATTTTCTCCCACGAAAGCTCATGCGATAAATAAATCTGTTAGTCTTTAAAAGTGCCACAGGACTCTGTTGTCTTTCTACAATAGACTAACACGGCTACCCCCTTGGTATATGTCTATAGAGCACCTTCACAATGAGATCCTTTTCCCTACATGCTACTTCTATACAAAGAGCAAAAATGAGGGCTGAACTGTACTCTGGGCCAAACTGGTCTCCTGCTATGGTGGAAAGCCAGGGTAATGCCACTTTCCTTACCCTTCTCTGGCCTCCTACTGAGCCTGTCCCAAGAATCGGATGCAGAGTTCATTTTTGTTAATGTGGGTCTCGATTAATATTCATATTCTGGCCCAGGTATTCAGACTGAAAAGTTTTTTGTGTGGACATTTTTGAAAACTTGCCCTCTTTTAGTGCTTTACAGTTCACAAAGAAAACGTGTAGTGACAAGATGGCAGAGCAATGTGGGATGGGTGAGATCAATTACACAGTTTTGAAGCCCAAAATGTTTCCCTGAGTAATATAAATGGAGTCTGCTATAAACTGGACAAAGGCCAACGAGTTTGGACAAGAGATTAACCAGTCTGAATCTTGACCCAAATCCTGAATTCAAACCTGACTAGAAGTTTGGAAAAGTTCTTTCAACTTTCCGTTTCCATTCTCACCCAGCTCCTCACTTCCTATGTTTCAGTCAGGAGTGGAAATCGAAGTGTCAAAGAACAAGATTTTTTTAGAACATATGTAGGTAGCTAAGTACCTTTAAAAATCTAGTCCAAAAGGTGCTGTGAGTAAAGACCAAATGTGCTAAACCATAGCTTCAACCTCCTGAGATTCCCCGATGGCTAACATACTCTCTATGAATAATGCTGACATCATTAAGTAAATTATACTTGAGAAGGCACTGGTAAATATGCTGTGAAGAGTAATCTTGACCTGTCTTCAGGAGATGAACTATGTGCAAACTAGGTGTGTCATTCAAAGCCATCAACATAAACATGTGGATTTTATAGCATTTAGAATAGTTAATCTTTAAAGAGAAAGTGACACTCAGATTTTACTAGAACAAAACGGGCCCGCTTTATAATATACAATAGACTTGCCCGTACTTCAGGAATTCTCCCTTTTGACCTGGGCAACAGGACCTAGCCTGTTAGAATCACAGAAGATGAGGGTTGGAAGGGACCTCAGGAGGTCACTCCTTGCTCAATGCAGGACCAACCTCAACTAAATCAAAGGCAGGGTTTATAAGGAATCAACAAGTACTTTTCTTTTGTGACTAGCAGTCACGTATACAGACTGTGGGAAAACTTCAGCTGATTTAAATGGCAGGAAATTTGGGCCATCTACTGTCAGCTCATTCTAGAGTAACAATAAGAGCAAAGTCCTCCTTCCCCCATCACTCTGGAAGGCCTGTTATCTCTAAAAACTGGCTTGAGTAAGGCAGACAAGATTTGGTCTAAAAGGGTGATTTTCATAGGGCACATCTACATTGTAACGTAAACCCAGGGTTTCAACTCGGGCTCAAGACTAAATCCCCTTCCATCTACACACAAATCCCAACCTGGGTCTCAGGACCACTTGGGAGAATTAGGGCTGAGCCTGAGTCAAGCTAGGATTTAGGGTTCAAGCTCTACTGCATGAACAAAAGACCAGTGCGACAGCATTTTTGGTGGGTGGTAGGAAGTCTGGGGTATGGGTGGCTGGACTCAGGCCTGCATAATGCAGTGCAGATACCGGAGCCCCATCTAAGGACCCAGAGTTCAACAATTCCTAACCTGGGATTACAAATAAGTGTCGATAGTCAAATGCCAAGTTAATAAACTCCGGGTCTGCTAATTCAAGTTCTACTAACCCTGGGCTTGCATGGCAGTGCAAACTACTCACAGAGACTAAGAGAACAATTTCAAAGGCACAAAGGGCAGCTAGATGCTACTGAAAAAAAAAAGTCAACAGAAGTGGAGCATCTACTACATGGCTCTACTTTTGAAAATCTCCCCTTGAGCGTCTAAGCTAGTTTAGGAGGCTACACCCAACAGATCAAGATAGAATACTAAAAGGAAAAGGTATTTAATCATCTTCCACCAATCCGCTGAACCAGAAATACTCCAGAACAAGGATGTTATGAACACTCAGCTGCCTCCTAGCTCTCCCTCCTCTCCCCTCACAGAGCTAACGTTCTTGGCCCCAGGCAGCTCTTTTCATCTCTTTCCTGGCCTCAGGTGATGACTGATTTGCCAGTTTGCTCCAACTGTACCTGCAGTGGGGCTTTATTGCTCCTCTCTGTCTTCTCAAAGAGTCAAATGGCCATGGCATAGGTGCAGGCACCTTGTTTTAAAAGATTGTTCGTCATCACCCCCTGTGCTTCAGGAACAGTAATAGAGAACGCAGCCAAATGCTCTCTGAAATTTTCCCCATGCAACTCTGGCAAATATCTGAGAGTAAGGGGGCATGGTAATGGGGTTCTGTCCTGTGGCCCACACCAAACCTCTGGATACTCTGCTCAGTTTCCCCCTCAAAGCCCTTTGTGGAAAATCAAGCAGCCATTTATGCAGGTTCCCATTTTTCTTTTTCACTTTGTCTTGGTCAGTGGATTAGCCAAAATTGATTTTTCTGCATGACCGGGGAGGCCTAAGGTTAAAAGATAAAAGAGTAGATTCCTTTTTAAAAAATTTTATAGTATTCTGTCTAATATCAACACAAAAATCACTCAATCTTCCAGAAACACCTGGGACCCAGCTTTCAGCTGCATGGGTATGCAGAAGATTTTCTACTAGCAAATGAAACAGATGTGGACTATATCTTTTACTTAGGGCTTCTGAGCTCACGATTGCTGGTGTTGTTGAACAAGAGATTCAAAACAGTTTATTTCTGTTTCAATTTATCATAAAAGTCAGTGTAGATTCAGAATTTCAGCCTTCGTATAACAAGTAGGGGGAGTAAATGGGCCAAATTCTGCTCAGCACAGCAATCAGAGCCACTGAAATTATTGCTCAATCCAAATCCATGCTGGCAAGGTTGGTGGACTGCATTTAGTAAGTGGTGGGTGGACTTCAAAGGGTTCAGATAAACACTCCAAAGAAGCGCTCCAACCCCTTTGATCTGCCAAACTTAGCTGGAAATCAACTAAGATGAGGATTGCATTCACCAGCATCAGCTAATTTCTGGGACACGTGGAATTGGGTTGTCTCGGCGCTCCTCTCTGATCCAGGACATATCATAGAATGATAGAAACTGGAAGGGACCATGAGAGGTCATCGAGTCCAGTCCCCCGAACTCATGGCAGGACCAAATACCCTGAAATATGAATTGCAATAGCTCCAGAAAATGCCTCCTTCTATCTGTAGTCGGCCAGGAGACTAGATCCCAAATGCTGCTGACTTGGCCACAGGCAACTATGTATTTGCGTCCCCTAAGCTTGCTTCTTGCACTGCGTTATCCCTATGAGTAGTGTTGGATGAATAATCTATTTTTTTGGTTCAGTGGCAGTTTTGAAAAATTTCAAGGAACAAAATTATTTGTATGGGCATAATTGATTTGGAAATGTTTGGGGAATTGGAAAGGTCACTTCTGAGTCTTTTCTAAAACAGGGATTTTTGCACCTAAGTTCCCCCTCAGCCCAGGCATCCCTAACTAATGCTCTAACAACTCAAATATGGGAGAAGAGTAGGATCTCCTCCATCCCGATTTTGGCTGAAATTATTCAAGTCAATTTCAGAAATCATTTCTGGTTGGCTGAAACTGCATTTTTCCCATTAAAACAAGTGTGTTCCATTAGTTACCAAATATGATTTGAAAAATAAATTCATCATTATTCTACCAGCTTTAGCTTTAAGTTCACCCCTTGGAAAAACGGCAGCTCTCCGAAATAGCCAACCGGCAAAGGTAGCCCTTTGAAGGGTCGTTTTCTGAGCTCATTTACTCTGGCGTGAACCTGAACTAACAGCATGAAAATCAATGGTCTTTCTCCATTTTTACATGCATCTAACTGAGATCAGAATGTCATCCAAACCCTCCTCATTTGCTGAAGCCAGCACAAAATTTCTCAGTGTGCTCAGAACCTACTCCATGCCAACATCTTAATAAGCAGTTTAGTTTTCCAGCCCATAGAACTGAACTCAACTTGAGTGACCTCTAATCAAACCGAAGACTCGGCTCCTGTATCTATTCAGGGAGAGATGGTTAGTGTAACTGTGTCTCATATCTCCTTCTCCTCCCTTGCCAGTCCAGTTACCATGCACTTTCCTACATAATACATTCAAAAAAGACAGCACAATAAGTAACAGTCTAGGTCTCATTTGTATCTGAGCCGAGGAGGATGAAAGCCTGTTAGAACTAAATGAGGACTGCACTTGCGTCAATTTTAAGGAATAACTGAGGAGACACCTAAAGGAGGTTGCCGCACTCTCCTATCCTAACAAGAGAAGGTCCGTTTGTCAGGCAGCACAAAAAAGTAGCTCTGATTAGAACAAGTCATCTTCACTGAACAAGCACACAGGATTAATGGTCTCACCCATATTATGCTGGTGCCTTTCAAAGACATGGAAATGCAGAACTTGAGCCTTCGTTGCAAGAGGGCTAATTATCAAAGCTCCACAGTCCCGTCATTGATATCAGCCACATCACGATGCAGGGGTTTAGCTCAGTGTGTTAATAATAAAAATCCTACCTGGGCTGTCTCATAATATTGCTACTACAAATAACTGGTCATTTGCACAGATGAACAAATCCGACACAATGCAATTGTGCGAGGGGGACAACAGAACAATAACATTAAGATATGTAATTGACTAAATATCACACACTCTTCCCCCAATGAGCCTTTCTCCATCCCCAGCGTAATTGTGTAGTGACATTTATGTGTAATAGGCTTGTGACATTATAAATGACACTTATGTCAGAATTGTCAGGTTGTGACAGCCTCAGTGACAGCTCCAGTGAGAAATTAATCACTTCTGAGGCTTGCAAGTTGCTCATTTATTGCTGCCAAATAAGATCTTGCTATGAAAATGGAAATGCTTTCCCCCCACTTCCTCCCTAAGGGATATCTTCCCATACCCCATCCAAGGCTAGTATTTCTGAATAATGGATAGCAGCACTTTGCATGGACAGTGACTCTTGCGGAAGACGGTAATCTCTGCAATTCCAGAGTGTCCTTTTCAGAACACTTCACCTGCTTTGGGTTATCGATGGAGAAGTCACTGCTTGGGAAGGAGAGAGCACACGGCAATAATAAAGCTGGAAAGCTCGATAAAATCAAAGGCCTGCATTATGTTGCTCATGGTGGGTGACCTACGCAGATCTCTCTCTGAAGACCCTCATCATGGGTCACCAACTGGGTTTAAACCAAGGAGCTGTAGCACCCCTACCCTTCAAGCTGAAAGAGTGGGTGTCAGGATGCCGCAACATCAACATCTACAATCATTAACTAATCAATGTCAGATCCCTCTGTGTCACTGGCTCACCCACCCCATAATTTCCTGTAACTAGGAAAATGCAAATTGATAAAAGATCACAAACCTAAACTCCACAATTCTAAGCAATTGTGGAAATGTACATAGATTAAATCTAAAATGCTTAAAAATAAACGTCCATATGAAAAAACCCTGAATTCTGCCAGGCCATTAGGGTGATGTGATGTTCTCGTTGGGGCACCGGTGATGTAGATAATACAGAAGGTCCTCAGGCACCAGCAGTAGCAATCCAGTGCCTTTCACTAGCAGTGAATTACCTTGTGTTAAAGAAGACCCACAGAGGATGTGGGGAAAGCCACACTGGACTTTAATCCTAAAAGGATCTGAACCTCAGAAGCACTGTTCTGCACTGAGCGAGTGATGAGGGAGCTGTTACATGGCCTAACAAGGATTCTGAATCAGATCCTCAGATCAGTAACACTGAGTAACTCTGGATTTTCCACCAGAGCCACTGGGATCAAAAACTGGTTTGCAGAGGCAAGCAAATATTAATATACTATAATTATTGCAGAAGCAAATGTTGCAGAATGAGGTTGTATTGGAAGGTCCAAGTTCTGGGAAGAATATTGCACTGAAGGGGTGAGAGAGAGAGAAAAAATAGTTTGTCTAATTAATTCTCCCATTGCTCTGCTTCTTTGGATTTTTCAAAATCCACAAACATTGACCTTTCTTTGGCAGAGCTGGGTTTGACTCGGGGTGCAGCTGTGCATTACGAATTCCCCTGCAGTCCGTCTCACACACCATCACAGATGCGGTGTGTGGATTTACTTCTTTCTGGGTACTGGATTTGTCAGCGAGGATGGGATGTTCAAAGGGGTTATAGGAGTTAGGCACTCAACTTCTAATGCAAAGGTAAGTGAGCACCAAACTTTCTCAGATCCCTTGAAAAATCCCCTCCTGAAGCACTCATCATACCATGTAGTGCAATCAGCAGAAAGGAAAAGCTGGATCTTCACCTGCACTGGCCCAAATAGAGGAGTCTGTGCTGAGCTAGAGCGCTCTTGGTTGTCCTTGGAAATGTAAAACCTTAAGTAAATTTTCTCCCCAAATAACTGCAGCCTTGTTATCGTAAAACATACAGAGCAGAAACGTCTCCACTACAGTTATACAGTCCCGCAGCAGCCCGAGTTAGCTGATGTGGTGTTTAATTGCAGTGTAGAAGTACCCTGATCAGTTCTTGAGCACCATAACTAAGTAACTAAAGTGACAGCAGTCAAAGTCCCAGGGAGATTAGGGGAGGTCCTGAGGCAGAATGTATGATCAGAGTGAACAGGGTTTGCAACTACCTGATGTGGAATCTATTAAAGGGGCACAGAGCAAAGAGGAGGAGTCGACAGAGGGAAGAGGGAACGTGCAAGTTTGCAAGAGTTGAGAGCCTGTTTTCAGTAATTCGTGAACTGTGGCAGACAGATCTGGGTGGATTTGCAGCACTCGGGAACTACAGGGTGCTAATTGTGATTTTCATTGTTCCAGAGAGGGAAATGTTTTCTCCCTAGCAATCAGTTGCCTTTCCTGGTGGGAGGTCAAGAACCGCACCAGACATGTTCCAGCTGTCACTGTGGAAACATCTCTTCCCAGGCAGATCTGCCACCCCCTCCTGACATATTTTTACTACACAAAAATGAAGTCCCTCTGAAATTGAACAGAAAGAAAGGAAATAGAAATGGAAATGATTGAAACCAGACAAACATTTTCTATAGAAACTAGAGGTTTCCATTTCAGATCAGAACTTTGGTTCATCATTTCTTTCTGGTGACATCTTCAGACGCAGGGCAAAACCTCCCATAATGCTCCTAGAAGATGTGCAATTCTGGATATGTGAGGGAGGGGGAACATATATTCCTTCCAGATCACTACAGCAATCTGCTCAGAAGCACCATAGTGGATTCCCTTTCCCTGATCATATGTCGTGACAAAAGTAAAGACTCACATAGAGATCTGTTCTCTTCTATCACTGAACACAGAGCTTTACTATAATAAGCCCTAGAGCTACTCTTCCTGTCTCTCTGTTTCACTGTAGCATGTCTTTCTAAAAACGTTCCCTCCTTCCTGCTGCAGATGTTAGGAAACAGTCTGCATCTCCCCGCAGTATATATAGTTGCAAATGTTTACATTGCCCTTTAATTTCACCCAGGCCCTTTAACCATTCAGCAGCAGGATCTGAGGAATATAAAACTTATTCTTTCTTAAAGACAATTTCCTGGACTGGTCACTGCACCTAGAGCTCAGACATCACATAAACAGCATGGCTCTACCATGGAAATCACAGCATCTCAGTGTACAATACCCTGCCACATTTCTGTGTGCATCTAGGGGAAGTGCTGAGACTGTAATGGTGGGCACACATCTACCAGTGCCTGGGTGCTGAAGGGGCATGGATGTCGTGTGGGGCCCAACGTGCTGAGCGCTTGCGGCTCCCAAGCCCACTCTCAAGATACAAACTTGCTGGGGGAGAGGATTTCTCTGTGTTCTGCCTTCCCTTCCCTCCCGCACTGCACCCATGCAAATGCCTGGCCCACCGCAGCAAGGGCTTTGTCAAGTGTGAAGCACTCCTGGTGCTGCAGTGAAGGAGACAAGGAACTCAAGGTCAGGCGATGCAATGCAGTAACCCAGCAAACGAGGGACTCGGTCCAAACCGGTTTCAATATTTGAAATGATTGCTTCATTAGGAGTCCTAACAAGGTTTTTCCTGCCCAACCCCAGTCTGTTCCAGTCCGCTACGATGAGAAAGGTGCGCAGAGTGAGCTTGATTTACTCCTGCCACCTGCTGGATTTCTTTTCTCACAGCAAGGAGCAGGTTGGCCCCACACGGGATGGATGTTGATCTCTATTTCACTTCCATGTGGTTAATGAGCAAAGTAAAGCATTCTGAAGCTGTACTTAGACAATTCAGACTTAAGGGGCTCTGAAAGTCTTGCGCTGTAATCATTCTCACGCTATGCATATAAAATTAGATTGGTCGTGTAACGTGTCTTTTTTGAGCCCCAGTCACAATGAAATCTACAAAGTGATTCAGCTTAACCGAGTGTGACTGCAATAGACTCATTCCACAACTCTAATTAAATTACATGATTTTCTAGGTGGAAGTTTGTGTACTGAAGGTGAACTATCCACAGAATCACAATACATATATTTCAGCACGGGAAGGCTTTTCTTGGCAATTAAACATGTTATTCCACTTGTGTCTTCCCACATCATTTTCAAATCGGTCGCAATATTATCCTATGCTTAATCCAAGGTTCATGTCCTTCTCTACAAAGAGAAAGTGGAAGGAGCTCAAAGGGAAAAAATAGGGGCTGAATTCAGAGGAGTAATAAGTCAGTCTGTATGCATTTAGCACCATCATCTTCCACCTACAAATACCACTTTCAAACTCACATAATATATCTGTGAGGTAAGTGGATATCAATAAAGGGCCAGAATTAAGTCTCAGAGATGGGGAGTGACTTGCTCTTGGATCATGGTGCCAAATCTCTGGCAGAGATAAGAATAAAAACCTAGACGTCTTAAGTACTAATTCACCCTGCTCTAGCCACTAGCCCTCACTATCCTCCCAGAGCTGGGAACAAAACTCGGATTCTGATTCCCGACCCTGCTTTAACCAGGACCCCTCACTCAAAATGCAATTAAAGTAGGGTTTCTTTTCTTAAAGCGCTCTTCAGGGGAACAAATGGCTGGATTCCAACAGGGCATCATAAATAAAATTTAATTAAATAACGTTTCTGTGCTTCTCAGTAGCATGAACTCAGTTGATCCCAGGAAGGAGGCTACAGTAGAATGCAGAACTGAAAACTCCATGAGATTCCCCTACCATTCTTACTCACATCCAGGTTTGCCCATATATCCACTTTAACTCATTATGTCCTAAACGTCTCTGATATAGTGCCCCCAAGATGACGATTAGGGGTATATCTACTGCATAGATCACCCGAGCCTGTTGAGCCAACAGATGGTAGTTGGATAAATCAAGGTGTTTTCTTTTCATACTTGATATTTGAACAGACAATGCAATGATAGAAGTTCCAGAAAAAAGCAGCTGCCGTTTGTTTTCAAAATTGTTCAGCGTAATGTCTCTTCTGCCACACTGAAACCATTAGTCATTCTCCCGAGATTAATCCACACAACAGGTACTCTGATCTGCTGGCACTGACAGACAAAAGCACCGTTACTGATTCCCACTCTATAGCCCTGTTTTCTTCTTTCACTAACATTGTTCTACTTGGAATACCTTGTTCTAATGGGCCTCATTTATAAAGCCATCACTAGTGTGATGATGATGCACCATACTCAGGGCCAGACCTCCCTCTCCTGTATATGGCAGCGGAGCACCACTGATGTCAATAGAACTATGTTGATTTACACCAGTGGAGGAATTAGTTTGAAAATCCCCATCACCATTAAATTCAATTCACAGGGCTTTTGCTGCCTTATGGCGTCTAGTCTCAGTTAGAGATATAGAACCTTTGTCCCCTTCCACCTTATTTTAGCGCCAAGGAGCATGATTACCCAGAACAGCAACTCTGAATTACTTGCTGCTTTCCATCTATGAATTAGAGATCTGCCACCATGCAAATCCATGTATGGATCATCAGCGAGCTGGCAGAGGCAATAAGCTTTTATCATATAAGTGGAAAAGCCATTAGAAATGGACATAGCGCACAGCGCCATCAATGCAGACCTTTCAAGACCAGAAGAGACCCTTCTGATCATCTACTCTGACTGTCTGCATAATTTGAGGCGTGACATTTCGACCAATTATTTGTGCATCAAGCTCAATAAATTGTGGTTCAAGAAACAACTAAGTAATTCACAAGTCTGTTTCCTGAATTGTTTTTTTAACCAATTCACCCAAAACGTACCATGTGATGGAGCAAGAAACACAGCAAAGCTGTGAGAACAGATGGGAAAGCATCCATAGTTAATTCTCTTTGGTTATATCCTGCCATGTTTGGCACCGAGTGCTTTACGAGAGCCAGCGCAAAGACAGACAGCATATACCACTGAGAACTCATACACAGATAGAAGTCACTCCTTGCTGAGGAAAGCAAGAGAAGAGTGTTTGACATTTGAAAACAATCCACAAGTGACAAAATATAGATTGCAGCCTTAGAGATTTTTCTGATATAAGAATCAAAAAGAGAAGAAATGAAAAAGGGGACATATAACTTCATGGCCTCTGAAACTGGATTGTCTTTCACAGATTTTTACCTTTGAGTGGCCAGCAAGAAGTTTTGTCATCTTATGAGACGAGAAGCAATAAAAGCAATTGGGAAAAGAGAAAAGATCTAGCTACTGATTAAGGTGGATGTTTTTCATGAAATCAGGGAGGCCTTGATTTCAGCGCTGCCTCTTATATATTTGATCTTCAATGAAGAAGATCAAGAATCATTGTAATTCAGTCGGTGACATATTCAGCTCTGTAGCTCATCAGCAACATAGTGCCATAAATATTTGAAGGGTGGGAGGGAGAATTCTCTTCCTAAAGAGAAGGGTAGCCTCCATGGTAGGTTCTGAGTTGAATTTAATTGTGAGAAACAGAAAACAGTTTGCATAATAAGGCAGTTGTAAACTAGTGAGAAAATAGTAAGACAGCAGAACTTTCATTGACTTGGCGTGGAGAAGATGGGCAAAGTGAGCATAATTTGCACACTGAAAGTTCAATATTGCAACCGATATTGAGTGGCATCTCCTCATGTGACTGAGTAGTCCTATTTCTTTGATCTGCTTTTAGATAATACAGAAAATGGCACACACATATTTCTCCTCTGGGCCTCTAACCCCACTGGAATAAGTGCTACTGATTGTGAACAAGCATTGAAGAAACTGGTTCTGTACTAGCAGAAGGGGTGCAACAAGAACAGTAACTAATAGGAAGCTGTATGATAAAGTCAAGTCAATGGACCAAATTCATCTCTTGTGACTCCAATGTATTCAGTGGGACAACTCCGGAAATAAGATGCTACTCAATGCGAGTAAACAAGGCATAATCTGACCTTTCAAAGGCAAACACAGAGTGGAACATGGCAGAGAATTCACTCCAGATGAATTTAGCTCAGTAGGATTCCACGGGCATAAATGAAAGCAGAGTATGGCCCACAGACTTCCACAGGATTTGCATGGGCTCTAGTAATTTAAGCACATGCATAACCGTGAGCACATCACTGTTCTAGTGAATTCAGTTAGACTAGTCACATGCATAAATGCGTAGGCTCAAGAGAAAAACAGGTATTTTAAGTTGTTACGCTGCGGTATCTAAAACAGAATTTGTGGCTAACCACTGATCATAGCTGGCTGCCAGAGACATCGAGGGCACCAGCAAACGTAGCATCACAGCAGAATAATCGGCAACTTTTCATCCATAAATTTTAATATTTTACCTTGGCAACATAGGGCCACATTACACAGGCAGCTACCAGGATTTACAAAAACACACCGAAGTAGTTTAGGTGCTTAAATCCCACTGGATGTCAGTGGTGCCTAACTCATTTAGGCACTCTGGCAGTCCCACTTGGTGCCTCTCTGCATTCTGAAGTGCCTAAAGCTCTGGCCACCGTTCTCGAGCCTGGGGAGAGGGGACATGGCACCCAGCATAAATGTGTTTGGGATTCAGAACCTTGAATCCCCTTGTTCACAAAGGAATGTTTTAAACTTTGGAGAAGGGACAAAAATCCCAGGAGCAAATCACCATTCATGGAATCATGGACGATCAAGGCCGGAAGGGATGGCAGGAGGTCACCTCGTCAACCCGCTG
Source organism: Pelusios castaneus (assembly GCA_007922175.1). NCBI lineage: Eukaryota > Metazoa > Chordata > Testudines > Pelomedusidae > Pelusios > Pelusios castaneus. Next base: position 2,131,260 of record ML685932.1, on the reverse strand, counting down.
CTCAAAGCAGAACCAACTCCAACTAAATCATCCCAGCCGGGCCTTTGTAAGCCAGGCCTTAAAAATCTCTAAGGATGGAGGTTCCACCACCTGCCTAGGGAACCCATTCCAGTGCTTCACCGCGCTCCTAGGAAAAAGTTTTTCTTAATATCCAACCAAGTCCTCCACCACTACAACCTGAGACCATTGTTCCTTGTTCTGTCCTCTGCCGCTTTTGAGAACAGCCCAGCTCCATCCTCCCTGAAACCCCCTTTCAGGTAGTTAAAGGCTGCTATCAATACACCCCGCTGCCCTTTCTCCTCTGCAGGCTAAACAAGCCTAATTCCCTCCGCCTCTCCTCATTAATCATCTGCTTCACCCCCCCCCCAATAAATTTGGATGCCCGCCAGTGGACTTTTTCCCATTTGTCCACATCCTTTCTGTAGCGGAGGGACCCCAAACTGGCCACAGTGTTCCAGATGCCATTCCCCTCCCAGCTGAGCAAGCGTGGGACAGAAAGAGATTTGGGGCTCAGAGGATCGTCTCTGAAGGACACCATTTCCTAGGGTTACTTCTGCAGGGGAGCAGGCTGAGACAATGTGCTGTGGAGTTCCACACATGCTGTCCATGGCAGGACTGATGCCCTTCTTCTCCTTCAGTAGTAAAATATTGTGTGAGCAACCCTAATCCTGGGCTACACTTTGACATCACGACTGTGCACAGGGTTGTGAAAAATCCACCCAGTAAGTACTCTAACTATGGCCGCCTAACCCCGCTATAGCTCCAGCTAGGTTGATGGGAGTACGCTTCGGCCAACCTAGCTTCTGGTCACTCAAGAAGCTGGTGTTGCTACAGCGACGGAAAAACCCCTTCCATCACTATAGGCTGATGTGGACACAATGGGTTAAACTGGCACGATTACTCCTGTGGGACAGGTGAGACAGCCAGGTAACACTAAAAGGGCTTGATTGTCATTTGCGCAACAGCTGCTTTGCACCATCTGGGGCAGCATAAAAAGCCCTTAAACCATAGTAATTTACACCTGTTTTAAGGCTGCTTTAAACTGCAGCTAAAGGCAAAGCTGGTGAGAAATGGGAATTAGAAGCAACGTCAATCAGGTTCCTCTTTGCGCATGCTTGCAGCATGTAACTGTTTGTTTGTATTAGTAGCTGGGATTTTCAAAGGGGTCTAAGAAACTTAGATGCCCACATTGCATTAAGAGTTGGGCTATTAATTCACTTAAGCTCCTTTAAAAATTACAGACATCATCGTCACTGTGTTATTATTATATCCCTGACTACTGGGGATCGATTCAGCTAATGGACAAATGAGCACAATGCTAGAGAAGTGAATGGAAAGGCTGTAGACAGTAGGCTATGGTAAGAATGAACAATCCCATCCTGTCTTTTGGCAGCAAATGATAAAAGATATCCAGCTGTCCTGGCTCCACAGAGCCAATGCATCACTTGATAGCTGAAAAGCTTACAAAAATCTGGTTATATTTTTTAATCATCTTGCATTTTAGACTTTTAAAGTACAAATATGGATTTCAAACATATCAAGGGAACAAATTAACTTAGAAAAATGGCCATACTTTCCAAGGTTGCACCTGCCATGAAATTGCTCCACGTTTGCATTTTCCCTCGGTCTCCTGTGTGTCATTACAGCAGATTGATCGCCCGCCTCTCCCCAGCAACTCCCCCATTAGAGGGTTATTGTATGGAAATTAATGGGAGGCTAGAAACATTTCTTTTGCAGCTGCGGTAGTAGAAGTCAAATTTGATTAAGCGCTTGAAACCCAGCAGTCTGGGGTGATCTCTTTGGTTTAGTAGCCTCTTTTATTATCACTGATGTCAAGCTCTGTCGCTGTAGCCATTCCCTGCCACTCACACTACATCCTGCTGCAATAATGGAGGTTATTAGTTTTATTTGTCCATCTCTTTATTTTAAATACACACAGCCTGCTTCTCATTTACAGTAAGGCTCCTTTGCAGCACCTTGGTATAAATGTAATTGGGAGTCACTTTAAGACCCTTTTACGAAGGCCAAGCGTTGTAAAGGGGTTTATATTTGAATGTGCGTCAAGCCTTTGAATACATCTGTTCAACTACCCCATGAGCAGTAATATCTGATGTTACATTTAATGCATACCTGCTTTCTCTCTAACGCCTCATGCCATTTTTACCTGTTCAGTCTGACCAGTTTTAGTTGTCAGCTGCCAAATCAAGAGACCTGACGAAGTGAGATTTTTCTCCCACAAAAGCTCATGCAATAAATAAATTTGTTAGTCTTACAAGTGTCACAGGACTCTGTTTGTTTAGACATATAAATAGCTTTTCTGCCAATGGCCCATATTTGTGTGTGTATATATACGCTAATCAAAGTCATGATGGAAGAAAAGATGTAAAATAACTGTAAAATGCATGCTCAGGTACAACAGTGAAGGGTTATAGTCTGTCTGTTTTATTGATGTGCCAGTTTTTCTTGGAAGCAATGAACAGGGTGGGTCTACAAATACAAGGAGGGAAGTTTCCTTTAAACTGATTCCACGGCAAATCACACAGTAATTGAAAACAATGAACCTTCACACCACGTCAGCTAGAATTACAACCTTGCATTTTTAAAAAAAAAATCTGGAATTCTTCACGCTGCCACTTGCACAGAGCGACAGAGCGCAGAGCACCAATGAAAGGAAGGATCTGTGCTAATGACAGGGTTCCCTGGGTTCCCTGCCTTGTGGGTTCTGTATGAGAGCTTTGATGGGTCACTTAAACTGTCTATGCGTTAGACAACAGAGTCTTGTGGCACTTTTAAAGACTAACAGATTTATTAATCGCATGAGCTTTCGTCTGACGAAGTGGGATTTTGTCCCACGAAAGCTCATGCGATTAATAAATCTGTTAGTCTTTAAAAGTGCCACAAGACTCTGTTGTCTTTCTACAATAGACTAACACGGCTACCCCTTTGGAATTTGTCTATGCGTTAGTACGCTCAGCCGTCGATGGGATTTAACTAACAGATTGTGTGCCAAATTAACTTCTGGTTTAAAGTGGCACAGATCCACTGAGGTCATTCGTATCAGCAGAGGCTGTCTGCCCCTTTGGGTTCTAGCCAGGTGGAGATCAAGCTATAGTGAGTCCCAAGGTAAATGTGGGCAATAGAAATATATTCACTGAGGGCAAGTGAGTTCCTAAACAAGAAATCACTGGGCCTAATTCAGTAGTCATTCATTTTAAACTCTTGGAGATGGCAGTGTTGATTTCAGTAAGTACTCCTCAATATCGCTGAATAGGAGTCAAACCTCAGCCTGCTAACAACAGTCAGAAGCCTGGCCATCGTAAAGATGACACTGATTGATAAAGCCAACTAGTGGAATAGTGCCTTGCTGCTGGCTTTCAGAAGCCATATGGAAGAAAACAATCTTGGTAGTGAATCTAAGACCCTTAGGATACTTGAGGTATCAGGAGGTGAGAGACTGTCAAACCCAACCAGGAGAGTCTTCATTTGTGCCCTCACGGCGCTGTCCCTCTGGCACCAGTGAGCCTGACTGATTTTCTCCTTGTGGGAGGTAAAAATCTCCTCCTCCTCGCTCATAATGCCAGCATGTGTCCTCTGCTTCCACTCCACCCCACTTGTGCAGAGGAGCTGAGATGCTTCTGTAAACATCTAACCCAGTCCCACTCCGCCTGCCCCAGTCCCAATTCAGTCTCCTTCAGCTTTGCTCCCTTCCCCTGAAAGCATGTTGAAGACATGCTGCGTCTGAGGCATCAGAAATAAACTCCTGATGCTGGAATATCAGCAACTAAACCCTGGGATGAGAAAGGAATTTGGAATTAGAAATCCAAATCTGAATGCTGCTTCTTGTATTTGTCCGTATCAGAAATGTGCATTTCCCTTCCGTGCATGGAGTGTTTGCCCAGCTCAGGCTGCGGGGCAGTGTGCGTCGAGGAGGAGGTGAATACATGATTTTTTCATTTGGCAGTCGTTCAAAAAAAACCCAAATATCACTAATAAAGAAAAAGATTTGGGTTGAACCAAAGAGCAGATGGTTAGGATTTTGGGGGAAATGAAAAAGCCCATTTTGGGTCTGCTCCCGAGCAGAAATTCACACCTGGGCCTTCCACATCGCAGGTGAGAGCCTTAATCTCAGACTGAAAGGGGATGGGGACAGTGGCACCAACAGGAACGCTTCTTTCTTCTCTGGTGGTTTTGGGGCTGGCTCAAACGACAAGGGCCAAATAGTTTCAGGTTGGTCAAAACTGCATTTTTCATTAAATAAAAACTGTTCATCCAAAAGAATTTGCCCGTGGTTCACCCCACAGGAATCCAAATTCTGGGAAGTGCTGAGCACTTCTTGCAATGCTTTAGTTAGTGCGAAATGAAATCTTCACTCTTTCAGCAAAACTTGGAATTTTCTGCGTCCCAGGCACAAATGGCCTTCTATTTTGAGATGGCTCAGCTCATCTTGTTCTCACACAGAGGCTGGAAACTTTTTTTACTGGGTTGCCTGCTTGCTACTTTTTTACCCCCCTTTGGACTGTGTGCCCTTTCGACTGTGCTTTTCAGCAAAGCTCAGGGCAGAGAACTTGTGGGAACCCATAAGAGATTGTCTAAACTGAATACACAAACTTTTAGATGAAAAAATTTAAGATAACTGAGGTTGCGGAGGAGGGAGTCATGAAGCAACACGTAATGACCGAGTCAGCAAAATGCCAAGCTGCATTGCATGCAGGGAGCTCATCACGCCACAGAACAAGTACCAGGTAGGTTGGAGGCATAATTGACAAGCAAGCTGGGAAGCGTGGCAGGGACAATTGTTGGGGAGGAGAGCCTGAGTGATGCCTTTGGGAGAAAAAAGGTTATGTGAGTATGTGTAGAATTCATAAAACTGCTATTTGAATATTCATTCATCAAGCAGGCAGCTGCGAAGTACATGATGGATCAGAGGCAGTAATGTAGATTGGATGTAGCATAGCTCAGATTTAGAAGGACTCAGTAGAGCTCATCAGAAATCAGCTATCTTGGTAAAGCACAGCCATTTGGGGAAGGTGATGTGAGGTATTCCACAAGCAGGTGTTTTGCTAAAGACCTGGATGATGATGATCTCTTCCTGCCAAAGACAGGGGATGTCAACAGCCACTTTTAATAACTTGGGTAGAAATAACAGAAAAAATTAGAGAGAGAAAAAGAACTATGGGAATCTGGTCAGCCGTCAACAGATCGCCACCTGCCACTATATAGCACATGAAAACAGGAAGACAATAATAATAAAGCACTGGATGAATGCAGATAAAATAGAAGGTAATTGCTGGCTGAGCATATGGCCTAGAAAATGAATAGACAACGAGAGGAGAATAGAATCCCTGACTGCCACACAACCACTAAAGCAACAGATCAAGAGCAATGGGCAGATGATGGCCACTAATTTTATTATCAGCTTCCTGTGCAGCAAATGGCAGGGCTGATTCCAGCACTCATTGCAGCGTGAATACATTCCTGACGCTTGAAAAGAGTTCCTTCCAGAAATGAACGGCCTATCTGTCCTTCTGCCTGTCTCCTGCTTCTGTAGTGGCACCTGTCACTGACGTTCCTGCGTGCCATGCCAGGTTATTTAGGCTGGTGAACTGAACTTCCCAGAGACTTGGATTCTTACCATTCCTTGGATACAGGAACCTTTGTCTGGAGTCGTGTTTATTTCCCCCCAGTGTCTCGTGTCCTGTGTGCCATAAATCAAGTCAGTGAGACTTAAGAGTGAGATCAATATTTCGGGGGCGTGGTAATCATATCTGGACACAGCACAGGTATCCGCCAAGCAGTGACTGAACGAGCCAGTCTCACCGTCCACTGGGCTCAGTATAAAACCTGAGAGGTGTTTTCTGGGTTCCTCTTCCAAAATTCGTACTGGGAATCTGGAGGGGACATTCTGAGAACATCTTTATAGGAAGCAGCACCAACAGGCCAACCCCAAAACCCCTGAAATGGACCTAAAGTTTGCCCATTTAGACCCATCTCTGTCTGTAATATCATTAGGACACCAACCTTCTCCCCCGTATTCTCTGGACTCAATTATTTCTGTAGTTGATTTCAGAAAACTATAAGTTGATTCATGTTTCTCTATCTGTTGTAGACACAACTATTCATTTAAGGGCAAGATATTGCTTTACCATTCCACATTCATTTTCTTAAAAGGTGCCAGACCAGCACCCAGAAATCTACTGAAAACAAAAATCCTCTACTAATTAATAAGCTCATTATACATCAATCAATATTCATTCAATTATGTTGTTTCAATTTGGGGTGTATCATATTGATATGTTTCTGCATGTCCTGTCCTGTTCAAGGCATTTGTTGAAATTGAATGAGTGCGGAACAGCTATTTGGTTAAAATAGTTCAGTTAAAATTATTTTTAAGTAGTTTAATCCTATAAACGTATTACATCTCATAAAATTAATGCTGAGTCTGCTTGTTTTATCACCTCAGTCTTTTCACAGTCCATTGATTAACCAGATGCCAGCAGTAGCATATTCTCTTTACTGCATTTTTATTTTACTGTAGCAATACCATTATCTGTTCAGTCCAAAGATTTTGATTAAGACTTTTCCTGACAATTGCTTCCTTTTGGATTTCTTAGCATTTCCAGATAATTCTCCAATTGATCCTCCATAGGCATCTGCATTACTTGATTACAATAATGCCCTAAAATATATACTCCTGTTCCAGGAAACACTTTTCTCTTTGGCTAATTATATTAAGCAATAAGCCTATCTTCTTTACCACCTACACAATCGCATTCTACTATGTGACTGAAGCACAGCGGATTTTGTAGGGCAGACACTCAGTAGTTAAAGTATAATTTGACGGGCCCCGGAACCCTCCTTATCTCCAGGCCCCCTTCCCGTATTGTCTGGGCCCCCTTCATGCAGGTGCGGGCCCCGGCTCATGGAAGGCATTTGCAATCACTTCTCAGTACCACATGCATCAATTATTGCTCCTCAAAAATATTTATAATTGTATATGGCGTTTATGTCTATAGCAATTATTGTCACAAACTAGCAAACACTGCATCACACAATAAGTGTTGTGATTAACAACGGTGGGGCATAGGGCCTGCCAGCAGCCAGGGCAGGGTGGAAAATGCCTTCCGCCAGATTTTTCTCTTTTTAGGGGCCCTGGAACTCTGGCCCCTCAAATTTGGGGGCCCCGGTACTGCATTCTGGTGCATTCCCCCTTACTTTAACCCCTGCAGACACTATGGCCTCAGCTACACTTAAAAATTAAATCAACCTAGCCACATTGCTCAGGATTGTGAAGAATTGTATGTGGCGTGTGACGTAGATGGGTAGGCTAACGTATCCCCCGGCATAGAGGTGGCTAAGTTGGTGGAAGAATTCTTCTGTCCATTTAGCTTCCACCTCTCAGAGAAGTCGATTAGCAGCTAATTATGGTGGAAAAAACCCTTCCTGGTGATATAGGAAATGTCTGTGCTTTGGGCACTACCATGGTGCATGGGCAGTGATCTTTCCTTCTCTGACTGCCCTTTTCACCTAAAACCTGGTAGCAAACCTGTATCCATTGCTAGATGAGACCTGGCTGTATCCATTGCTAGATGAGACCTGGCTGGATTCCGTTCTCATTTAGACTGCTCGGATATCTGACAAACTCAGCTGAAGGGAAGAAAGTCAATGGAATTATGAGCGCCTTGTCTGTAGGCAGGTGCATACTGGTTCAGTCGAACCAGTTTAGTTCAAGTGGTGCAACCCCTTATGTAGGTATCACTTTTCAAATGACGAGAGTCCTGTGGCACCTTATAGACTAACAGATTTTCTTTGGCATAAGCTTTCGTGGGCTATAACCCACTTCGTCAGATGCAGTCTGTTAGTCTATAAGGCGCCACAGGACTCTCGTTGTTTTTTGCTGTACTCAGACTAACACGGCTACCGCTCTGGAACTTTTAAAATGGATTATATCAGTTTAGTTTATGGCAGTTAGTAATCTACTTAAGATAAATTGATCTGAGTCATTCACATGGGGGAATTGCACCAGGTGAACTGAACTGGTTTGACTAAATCAGTGTAAATATGTGCAAATCTGTATACAGGCAAGCCCTAAGACCAATAGGTTTACTTTGGAATTACATCTTTTAAGTGAGAACAAGATCTATTCTGTTTACAAGCAACCTGAACATATAGTTTTAAATAAATATTATTTTCACACCGGGTCCATCCAAAAGCCTTTTGTCTTCCCTTGTTTCTGAATGCTAGACAGATAAAAGTCAGTTTCAATTTCTATTTTTATTCATTGTAACTAAAACACCATAAATTGTTATAGTAGTTTGGTTTCATTCATACTGACAATGACATTTGTTTATTTTCTTCCTAGGTGCCCTCTGGAGCAGAAAATTATCCTGACCCAAAGATCTTTACCACACTCTAGGATTATGAGTTATATAAGCTCTCTGAATTTACTGTACATTAATAAAAGCCATAATAGGGGCTGCAAGATAAATGAAAGATTTTGTGATGGTATAACAATAGCGGGCAACGGAGGCCCCCAAACAATTTAAGGGTACTTTGCAAAGTTATGTGGTAAACAAGTAGTTATCCAGTTGTTAAATTGTAGAATTAAGGTGGTGGGAATCAACAACCCAGCAGACAGTCTACGTGACTAGGGGAGGACCTGATCACCCCTCCCTGTTAGTGATGGGCTATAACAATAGCTCATCCCCAGGCCTAAATTGGACTTCACCGCAGAATCTTGGGAAGAGAGGCCGAGGACAACACACTCCCCTGCTGAAGCCTGCGGTCGCAAAGGGGTCCCTGACTGCCGATGGGGTTGTAAGTCTGTCTATATTACTTTGTTTTTAACTCTGGGCATATCACTTTATCTGGGTATTAGTTAAGAAACCATGTTTTACCCGCTATTTGCATCTTGGTGATTGTTGCTACTGGAATCCTGGACCTGAATCTCACTTGATAGTGGGGAACAGAGGCCCTGTCTCCATTAAAAAATTCAGAGTTTTGGACATGAAAACTTGCCATAAAAATGCAAGATTCACTCTCTGTGAATGTTTTCCAGTATTTACTGAAAATTTGCTCTTTTGGCAAAGGCTTCAGCCAATAAACACAGTCACCGCTGTAATATTCCTGGAACATGAACATAAAGAGGGGCGCTAACTCAGCCAAAGCCAGTTACTTTAAAAACGGAAATGAAGTATTCATCCAGCGCTGTAAATGTACCAGTCCTACTTTAAGATAGCTAGTGACCTTGCGGAAAGCACCTTCTACCTCTGAGCTGATTACAACCATATTTCACTTTCACCTCAAAAATTAAAGCCAGGTGAAATTTTCCTTCTGTCAGGTGGGTCAAATTTCCATATAACCTGGAGCAGTCTATGCTTTTGGCTGGAAACAACATGGAACTCAGTGGCTTAGGTTTGATCCTGAACCTAAAACACAATGCAAAATCCAAGCCGTGAGAACCAACACAAAGACAGACAAGAAAAAGGATTCACACAAACTCCAGTGAGTTAAACATTCCACATTATGGAAATTTCAATTACTACTTATTTTTTTTTAAAAGATGCACAATCCTTCATTGAGCTGTCTGGGGATGCCCATGCATAAACGGGTGATTGTTTGCTAGCTTTATGTCACACATCCATAAAGACCTGAAGTGGTTGACAAATATAATGCACTACTAACTGCAGCTGAATTCACAGCACTAACCCAAGTAAAAGTCTTCTCCACCTGGCTATCGGAACTATAAAGCGAACCAGGTTCCTGAGCACCATCAGTTCTGACCATTAGTCACTGAGTATACGTTGTCTCTAGCTAATTGTCTCTGAAACATTCCAAACCAAACATTTCTGGAGGTCAAAATTTGCAACCACAGAGGATATGGCAATTTTGGTGATAAATAGACAAACATAATGTGTTCTGATAGTCGGACTGAAAATTAGCTCTAGGGTCTCCATGCATTGTTTTCTTAATGATGTGAAACATAATAGCCTCAACTGTAATAAAGATGAATTACTTTTTCATAAAATAATGAAACTCCGGTAAACACTCAAGGTTTATCACTTAATTTATCCCCAGTGCTCACAGAGAGATTTTTTTCCTACCCCATTTTTAATATTCTCAGCTATTAGATTTCAATAACGCGCTCCATAGCGATGTGTGTCTCATTTCCCTGGACAGACAAAATAGGCTATAACTTCCTCTCAGTTAGAACACTAATGTAGTAATTTAGAACTTCTGTCAAGATGAAAGATCTTTCCAGGGATTTGTGGAGGGCCCATGGCAACACTTCAGCACAGGGCTGGATAATGAAGTTTTCATTATTAAATAAAGATATTTTAAGAATGTCATAACCCATAAATCCATTCTTCTATAATGCACCACTACATTATTTTGTTTATTTCTCCTGCAGACTCCCCCCCACCTCTCCCCACTCGCCAATGTTTGGCTACCTTGTGTTCTCTCTTAAGTTGCCATGGAGATGAATTAAAGTATCTCTTCCAGCCACTCCGAAGCTGTGTAGCGATTGGATGTGAAGGCCTGTGGGGAAGGCAGGGCTTGTAGTCTATTGCTGGCAGATAGACTAACACCCTGCAATTTAACGTTACCTTAAGGAAATACTAATGTGAGCCGTCGGGTTTGGAAGCGTTAGGAATTATTGAAAGAGAGATTTTTGCAAAGCTGAAAGGTGCTGATTCGACAGCCCCAGGGACACGGCTCTTCCATCTCTTTATGACATACACAGATTGTGAGAGTAACAGGGCAAGCGAACGGTGTCTACCCTACCCGTAGTCGACCTGGACAGTGTTCTCCATGTCTATTCATCCCTCTGTCTCAGGTTGCCAGCCATAGAAAGCTACCATTCCTTTCCCTCCTCTAGAGTCGAGGGGCGTAACGCAGCCTAAAGCAGTGAAGAGAAAGGAAGAAGGGTAATCAGTAGTTCCATGCTATGGTTTTGGCTCAGGAAGCAATGAACAGATCCTCTCTCTGTGAACTGTGTGTGGCTGAGGTGTGTGGGTAAAGGCAGAGTGGTTGCAAGAACCAGCCTCTCTATGTAAAATGCTCCCCTTGAAACTCAACATGAACTCCATAAAGTAGCTTTAAATGCCCCTTGGGTGGGAGACAGCGAACGGTTTCTGGGGAGCACCTCCTGCAAGTTCACTTTCCAGAGAGCTTTGCTATCAGGTGACAGAGTAAAAACAAACACAAAGAGCCAAGCCAAAGCAGCTGTGAAGTTCCTCCCTGCAACACATCCCAGTCCCCTGATAACTGTGGAGGGCCAGAAACTCTACAGCCACTCCACACTTGAAGTGGGGGCTGAGCTCTGCAGGAAGCACAGTTATTCTCGAGACGCACAAAGTTGGGCCAGCTCTGCCTGTCCCATGGATCCAAAGGGCCGCCCTCTTTCCAACCTCTTTGCAAACTCAACAGCCTTAAGGGAAGAATGCGGCCGCATACCTGCGAAATGGTTTCGAACCATGGGGAGAAGAATTGGAAGCTTTGGTACTGATTATGGAGATGACTTTGTGAAGTAGACTCTTCTCCGCTAGGAAACAGAAATACAACTACCATGTCTTCTTTGGCACAGTTCACTAAAATCTGCTAGGAAAGCGCACTGTACAGTATTTGTACATATGTAAATGGTCAGATAATAGATAACGCACCAGTAGATGGTGCTCAAGTATATGTAGCACAGAGCTTGGGTTTTATAGGGCCTGTAAAACTGATTGTTGCGTACTGTAAATGGCTTTCTCTATGAATCTCTTCACATCGGCTCTTAACACAGTGGACAGCAGGGAATGTAGACTTTTTTCAGATGTAAGGCTCTTAATTCAAAATTGGCCTTCTTTCAGAAACAACATTTTTCTCAAAAAATTATGGGCATCATTGACATTTTCCATTTTTCATGAAATTTTCTAATATATTCTTGCAAAAAATTTTACAAAGATTTTTTATCAATCAAACTTTTGAAAAATAATACCAATACAAAAGTCTGCATCATAGAAATTAGTAAAATCCAGAGAATGGGTCCTTTTCAAACCCTCTGAAATGGAAACACTTTCTAACACTGAATTATTTTTAAATCGTTTTCCTGTTTTTTGACCAACTCTAATTAAAAGATAGATCTGTTCACTCGCTAGTTCTATATCTTTATTTCTGGAGTGAAAAAACAAACCATAAATGCGATCAGAACTTGAATGAACTGAAAATAAATCCCCCACCCAGTGCTAAACAAATGGAAAAGTTTCGTGTGATGGCACTAGAGCTGCCTTTAGTAGCTTGCTAAGACTCCACTAATTAAAATAAAATCTCATTTGAAGATAGTTAATGGATTCTGCAGTTCCACAAAACATTAGGAAGGCAATATTTATCTGAACTTGGAGGCCTGCACTGATTACTGCTCAATTAGTTGTGATTCAATACGCTGAAGAAAAATGCCCATTTCATTAGCACAAAGAAATTACCATTGGCCCCAAAATATATTTCCTGGAATCACTATGGCAAGTGGGACAAGACTGATGATGAGCTTAGAATTTTGATGCCACCTGGATGTTTTAACTGTGACCATGATTCCAAAGGAGAGAGAGAGATAGATCCATCCTGGTGGTAACTTCCCTGATGCTGCTGGAGCTGAACCAAGAGTACATTTGACCCAGGCTCTGATCTGAGCACAGTCAGTTCCCATGGCTTCAACTGAAGTTCTCAGAGCTGCTATGAACAAAGCCCTGAAGCATAGGGATGTTTCTCTTTTGGACAAGGCCTTTGAGCCAAAGCACAACTGATGGCATTAGCAATTCTGTCTCTGCGGTGATGGGCTTGAAAAATCTGAAGGGAGGTTTAATCCCTTACTGGTTACTTCCAGGGGATAACCCAAATGAAGACTACCAAATAGATCGTGTGTCATCAGTCAAATTTGGATCCAGATTTTGTAGGCTCCTGCAGACTGGATGGTTAGTATTGGAGTTTGCTGTGGCCCATTTTCACAAGGGGGTATTCTTTGCCAAATTAAATAAATACCATCACCAGGGACTGACTCTCTATCACCACCACCCGAAGTAACGATTCTGCAGCAGGCCCTGCAACTTGAAAGTTTTAAATATGACCTAGGAACCAGAATAAAATCCAGCTCACTCGCCACACATTGGCTTTAAGGGGCTAACTGAAATCAATATAGTATTAGGATAGGAAGCATTTTTTTCTACTCAAAATAGCAGCTAAAGCTCTGAGACTGTACAAAGGGAGAAGATATTTTGAGTAAGAACGTTAATGAGAGACATGCCATTGGAGAAAAGCAGAGATTCATACATAATAGGCAAGAGGTTACGGTTCTCTTTACTCATTTACGGCATCACGCCAATTCTTTGCAAGCACCCTCTCTATAATATTCACTAATCATTTGCAACATTATCTTATTACATTTTTGGCCACTTTTCTTCCTCTGCAGCTTTTTCCCCCTTCGTTTTATCAGTTTTATTCTAAGCCATTTTAACCTGATTTCTGCAGTGCTGATAAAGTTGTTAATTTGTACAAATTGGTTTCAGTGACATATTTTAGATAAAGATAATGTCAGCTTTCAGAAAGGAATCCATATGGTTACATAAACAGCCTTATTTTTTCCCTCCGTCCTCACAAGATAAAGCTCACTCACAAAGAGATAAAGACTCAAGGCAAATTAGGACCAAAGGAAATGTAAGATTTAGATAAGTATCAGCAGTGAAATCTTGCTTTCTTCTCTCCCACTTCCCTCCTCCCCTCTCCCCCATTTATTTTATTTTATTTTTTTAAAGAAATACTATAGATAGCACAGTCCCTTCTCTCCCTCCCTCCCCTGCAAATATTTCCCTAGGGAATAAAATAATTGATGGCTCTCTCTGGCCACTAGGTGTCTATATTGATCCAAAATCACAGATTGGTGGCAATGGGATCACAGAAATCAGAATTGGAAAAGATCTACTAAGTCACTGAGTGTTTTCTCCGAGCCTGCACTGAGCTTGGGTCACTGTAAGAAAAACAAGGGAGATCCAAGAAGGAACATCTGTCTTCAAATGTTTCTGTGGCATTGAGAGCGTACTCAGTTCTGGACCCATCTTTCTCTCTGTGTGACATCAGCAGCATCTTTCAGCACAAAGCTCAGGGTATTCTTGCTGCCTTCTTTAATGAGTGTAATTTTTCTCACACAATATCTCAGGAATGAGTTATTGGCTGGAATGCTAGGTGGTGAAAACTATTCTTGGATATTGTTTACCATCATGGATGTATTTCACTGCTTTTAATTAGAGCAATGGGTTTCAGGTCCCAGGAGAGATCCCAGACGGTGAAGGGGCCAATTTTCTGCTTCCAGGTCAAATGTGGCCAAGGCAACATTTGAAGCATTTTTCCTATGGTGTTTCTGCATCTAGAATTGGCCAAAGCCAAGAAGTACCTAGGCACATGACAATTAAAAAATAAATAAATAAAAACTTGATCCACCTTTTTGTTACCAGATGATCTGAGCTAATTCAGAGTTTTACCTGATGGTTTACTTTTTATTTTATAGAAAGTTGGGGTCCTTTCTGCCATCATGAACTTCTACTAAAGAAAGAAAGGAAAATGCCACTAGAAGTGACCCATTCAGATCAGGCTTATTAGCAAAGGCCAGCTTTGCAGGATGCACGTTTCACCACTTCATGCTCTGCACCTGTCAGAGGTGAACAGAAGCCTTTCTTCAAGATTCCATAGTGAAAATTACATATGAAAATATTCAGTGGTTCCACCTGGCCAGCTAGGCATTAGAGCACAGCAATGGCTCTTTTGGGTAATCATCAAGCCTGGGTCAGAGTTCTGCAAATGCTGCAGAGTAGTATTTGCAAACATTTGTTTGATTGAAAGTTGCAAATTAACTTCAGAAGTATACACAAGACTCTCTGTTCACTCTTCCTGATCACTGACCTGTTGCTTCCAAGACTATTTGGGGAAAGAATCGTGAATACTCATACAGACAGATACGTTTGTTTCCGTGAGTCCTGAGACAAGGGACTTTTTCAATGGCAATATTGCAAGCTTCTTTTGAAATTGGGAATTAATTTACCAGGGAGGAAACCTAGACAAGACCATGCTGAAACTAACAAAGATCAGTAGAAAGCTTTGGAGGTTGTTGGAGAGTCTAATGCTCTTACAGCTTTTCCACTATGATTTTCAGTCCAACATCTTTTGCCAGCCCTGAAGTAATTTAAAATATTTTGAAAGCTTTCTTTACATCACTCAATTTATTTAAAAGCCTTTTCAATTCCTCTCTGTGCAAGAAGCTGTTTATCTGCAAAACTTTCCTTGATGGCTTCTACCACTTATTGTTATTAGTATTATTTTTTTTTTTAAATAATGCCAATACTACTTTAGTGCAATGGGCTGAACTTCTGGTGCCCTTCAGGGTCCAAACTCCCACTGTCAAATGCTGCATCAGTGTGACATGTCGGCTGCAGCTGATTGCCAGCTACTCTCTGTGCTAAGCCTGGAAGGTGAGAGGAGGGAAGCAGTGGCAAGTCACTGGCAGTCTAAGGGGTCCTCCTCACAGATCAGTAACGGTAGGAGATGGTGGGGCAGGCAGTGGGGTAGCTTTGTGCAAAGCAAGAAAGTATCTGCAGATCTCTGGCAGCTGCATACGCCCTGTCAAGCTCCTACTAGCCACTAGCTCTATAATGCTGTCAATCAGCCCAAAATCCTTTGACAAGCTGGATCTTGAACAAAACAATCCCCTGAGAACAGCTATATTTGCATAAACTGTATTCAATCCATTCCGTGCCATCTCCGTTGCTACAGAGGGCTGAGCCCTAGACAACTGTGAAAAATGACTAATGGATCTAATTTGGTGGGAAGCGTTCCATGGCCACAGTTACTGAAAGCAGAGGCAGGAGCAGTATAATGGAGGCATCAGTAATGAAAAGTTTCTTCTCTTGCCCTACCCATTGCAGACCCGGGAAGACACTCATATTCAGAGGGGGAATTCCATGTCCAGGACCCGCTCAATTCTTGTTCTCACTGCCAGGCTGTGGATGTTTCTGATGTGGTTACTTCTCCATTAGGATGTAGACAGAGGCTAATATCTAAGTTCAAAGAAGTCATTCAACAGCCACTGAAGTTATATATGGGCAATGCTATCAATCACTGTTTATAAAATAAAAGAGACAGCCCTTTCCATTTTTTCCAGGGGTCCTGCTGCCTTCGTTTCCAGAACATACATATGTATATATAAACTGGGATACTAAGTTTCTCTCTTGAAAGATTCAAAGTGGTAGTCGTGTTAGTCTAGTTCAGCTAAACAAACAAGGAGTCCTGTGGCACTTTTAAGAACGAATACATTTATTTACCGCATGAGCTTTCATGGGAGAAAATCTCACTGCGTCAAAGCGTCTGGGATGCGATTTTCTCCCATGAAAGCTCATGTGATAAATAAATTTGTTAGCCTTTAAAAGTGCCACAGGACTCCTTGTTTGTTTCTCTTGAAAGAGCAACACTTCCTTTTGCTTGGTAGTTATAGTGGGAAAGCTTGCTAACAGTATCTCCCGGTCTTTGAAGATAATTCATACACTGGTCAATAGCTGTAATAATTTAGCAAAACATGATGGCATAATTCGAGCACTAAACATTAAAAACCTCTGCATGTTATAAAACTAATAAATCAGAAGACAAACTTTTGGCTAAATCTGGATAATCGATGCAACTTCCCCTCCCAAAATCACAAAAGAAGGAGTGCACTTGAAAGAACTCAATCTATTAAAAATCATTGAACCAGCAAAGAACTTTGAAGAGTGTTCTGAACCTATTTGACACACCAGGATTCACCCGTTGTCTTCATCACGTATGGGTACTAGGGACCTATGTAGTTTCTTAATCCTCTACCTGTTGTTAAAGAGCAAAAGATTCAAGAGTTACATTGCTGCCCCTCCCTCTTTGTGTCATCTTGGAAAATGTCTTTAACTTCTTTTAGCCTCAGCTCCTGCATCTGTATAAGAGGAGCAGCAATAATTGTCTCTTGTGAGCCTTATTTCATGTTTATGAAATGTTTTGAGAGCTGCAGACTGAATGTGCTAGAGAAGACAATGATAAATTCATGGACGGAAGATAAACGCTGTTAGCAAGATAAAACAATTGCCAATGCCAGTTCTTCTAAGAGGACTGCATGTATGGCGTTCCTTCATCAAGTTATGGATTCAGCTTTTGTAAGCAAAAATACTAAGCAAAGGGAGGAACTGAATGGAAATGTATTTCCATTTAGCTGGAACTGGAGTTTTATGTGGAAAATGCTCCACACCTTTTCTACCTGACAAACAGTCGTAGCCTAACTCCCAGCCAGCACTGCTGTTCAAAGGGAGATCTTCACTGTCGAACTGACTGGAGGTATATTTCAGTCCAGTAGATTGCTGTAGGCAAGGGGGGAGGTAGGTTTGTAAAGGAAGGAAGGAAGGAGATTAAACCCTGATCGAAATCTGTGGTTGTCTTTACTGAGTGGGGAAAGAAATGAAAGGCACATGAAAAGCCATAATACCCAGTACGGAAATGAGTGTAAAGATAATAGGCTGAAATAAGAAATCCCCAAGCCCTCACCCTTTCTAACATAGGACTTCACTGGGGCTCCACAATGGTTGGGTGGTTCCCAGTTCTGAGCAGGGGACAGAATTGGAACCAGAATCTGATGTGGGGAAACACTTGGAGAAAAGCTGCACTCCAAGTACTTCTAGGTCAAGCAGAAACTAAATGTAATGAACTCCTCTATTTTATACAGCAGTACAAAGACTAGACGGAAATACAACAGGGGCCCAGTTCTCAGAAGAGCTGAGAAGCAAAACTCCTTTGAAGCCAATGGAAACTGCGAGTTAATATTCTGAAAATGAGACCCCCAAAAGCTAATGTGTCCTATTCCCAGTTGGAGGGAAGCAAGGTGATTTGTGTTTATGTGCACACCGGTGTCCTACATTCTGGAAAAGGTTATGCAGTGACAAGTAGTAATTTATTTCTCTTAACAATTCTTTGCAATCTAAGAAGCACTCATAAAAATCACATGCTGAATGACACTGGGGTTTCAAGAAAAACATTGACACCCTAGACTGTCTTCAAACAGGTGAATCAGAGTGATCTCACCATAGGAGAATTATAGCTTCTTTGCATGGCCATGCTCATGCTCATGACCGAGGGGCATATGTGAAATGCTAACTGTAAATGACTCAGCTAAAAACCTCACGGCATTGTATACTCCCACTATAAGGTCAGAGAATAAACAGGATTCATCTGGATTCTTTAGCAGATCTTACAAACGTTCTTTCCCCCTTCTCAATCATGAAATCCTTCAGAAACAAAGTCCCTTGTCATCTTTGAAGGTGGCTTGGGTTCATAAAGGTCTGGAAGAGCCTTGCAGAATTAGAACTGATTCAATTTCTCTCTGAACTTGGTGTAGTGTTTTCCTAGAGTACACTGAATAGATGTACACAGTCCACCCTATCACCTGGGGGTGAACACTTTGCACAAAACAAATCACTCCATACCTGACCTCTCAGTTCTTGTCCTCAAAAGGAAATCTGAACACCACCTTCAAAAGACAAGCTTCAATACATAAAACTTTGCTGGAAACTAAAAATCAGAGACTCAGAAGAGACACTTGATTTTTGGTGCATTACAACAATCTGTAACCCACTAACCCTTCTTTGTCCTTTGACCATAGGAGTGTTAAATTACTCATGTCACCTTGAAGGGTCTCTTGAACGTGTTTTAACTCCTCATGCTTAACCTGTTCTCCCTTGTATTTAGCTGTCCCTCTAAGAATCTCCCTCATACCCGAAGAAGAGCTCTGTGGAAGCTTAAAAGTTCTTTCAACAACATAAATTGGTCCAACAAAATTACCTCACCCATCTTGTCTATTTAATAAAGAGGCAATTATTGGCCTGATTTTCAAAGAGGAAAAGTGTTCCTCTTTGGATTCCAAACCTCTCCCAGGTTTTAGGGCTATATCTGGTCAAGCTGTGTGCATTCAGGCTGTTTACACTGGCAGAACTGAAGAAAGAAAAATCCTGGGCTTAGAGTCATGTCTAGATTTGGGTAAAACATTACTAAAGAGGAGGAAACTCATTCTGCTCGATACCAAATCCACTCCAACACTGTGGATTTGAAAGTTCATATCATGCTCAAATGTTACCATGTTTGTGTTCTGCTTGGCAGGGTGGAGTGTAAATAAGAGGACACATACAGGGAGTGAAAAAGTCTAATGAAATATAAATACAGAATGTACTCAGCATGGGGTGCCCCTACTTGAGCAACAGAGCATTGTGGGTATGTCTTCTGACCTAAAGAATAGCCCGGGGCAGTGGGGAGAGTTGGAGGGGAAAAAAACCGAAAACCTTTACTCACCCTTCAAGGTATAAATAAATCATGGAATTAAATTACATCGGAGAAAGTTTTCCAAACTCAAATAACTTTTTCAATTTTCCTTTCTCCCCGATTTAACGGTTTCAGATAGAATTAATTAAAGAGGGTGTGATCTTATAAAAGAGCAATTAAGGTTTGCTTTGAGTTTTGAGGTACATTCAGCCCCCTCCCCCAAACTTGGATTTGCAGGGGTACTGCAGCAATGAAGGAACGAAAAAGAAAATATTCATAAAAACCAGACATACTGAAACCATCAACAGACTTGCAACTCTTTTAAGTTAAATCACTTGACAACACTGTGAAATGATTGCTTTCCAAAGGAAATAACTATCTTTAATGAGTTGTAATAAAGGATTGGACAGATTTCAAACTGACCTTATTCAAGGCTTTTTGATCAGAGTTGATTAAAAATAATGGTGGTGTCGATGGTAAAATTGTGAATATTTTTATAAAATTTCATGTCTCTTTTTCATAAGAACTGCATTTTCTTTAACAGGTTCTGACCAATTCTATTCTTGATTCCTCCTCTTCTCTCTAATACACACCACTCACATGTTGCACAAGATAGCAGCATAAATAAATATTCTCCATATAATCCAATACAGCAATATATGATACGTCTTTACTGGTTAGAATCTTGATCACTGTCTCTCAATTTTTCATTAGCACTAGGGGACACTGAGAATATGGCCTTCTTCTAAAGCACTTCTTAGACTCAACTGCTTAACTGGTGGTCAGATAACTGTACTGGCCATGGGATTTCTACAGAGGACCAGTGTCAAGTTAGAAACATCTCTTGTGAGTTTCACAAGGAGATATTCTTTCAGCTGAACCTCTCTTGGGACTGCTAGTGAGTCCTGGAGTCAGCAGTGAAACTCTAATTTCTGTTGCTACGAAGTGGAAGGGAGGAGACCTAAGAACAGCAGCTAGCAATCCATTAATAGCAACAAGTTTAGACCAAGATACTCTATATGTTGGAAAGAGGGAGCTTTAACTGGAACCAAGTCTGCAAATGCACATAGCTCAGATCACTTCATCTGAGAAACTGAACTGAAACCAACTTTCCACGTGTTAAGTTAGAGACAATGAGCCAGGCTCATCCTCACTGATGTAACACTACTGAGTTCAGTGGCATTACAGTCGGGATGAATTTAATACTCTGAGGACAATCTTCAAATGGCGTAAATCCATTGAAGTCAATAGAGCTACACCAAGTTAAGGATCCATGCCTTCATCGTGGCACCGAGACATTTCACTCGATAGCAATGAGTACCTTAACAACGGTATAATATTCCAAACACAAATGTGAGCATGATAGTGATCAGCAAAGAGGAGCTTCTTACTAAAGTCAATAAGTAAAATAAAAATAGCAATAACAATTAACAACACCACTATTTTCCTGAGCTTCTCTAAATCATGCCACAAGTAACATATATAGACATCATTATACCCAGGCGTGGAATGTGTCCCAGTCTAGGTTAGGACTCAACATGCCACAGCTTCACTATGCTGAGTTAAATACTCAGGGTCTCCCAGACACTATAGAGGGAGACTTCTAACATGAAACCTTGCCTCCTAGTTGATAATCAGGATTAGAGATGGGGAAAAAAAATCTATCTTTAGTTCATATCCTGCACGAGAAGTAACAGAACTTTCTAATTCCAAAGGGGTGGCCGTGTTAGTCTAGTTCAGCAAAACAAACGGGGAGTCCGATGGCACTTTTGAAGACTAACACATTTATTTATGGCATGAGCTTTCATGGGAGAAAATCCCACTTCATCAGACTCTTTGAAGAACTTTCTAATGTGTTTTTAAATGTTTATTTAAATCCCTAGTATTACATTAAAGAGCCACATTACGGTATAAGAAAAAATCCTGGTTTGTTTTTTCTAATCATACTAATTTTGTTTTAAACGGCTTTGTTTGATAATGGGGTTTTATTAAGATGTTTGATTTAACGACCAGATCCAGCTACTGAAGTGTATTTACAGTGTGACTCTAAATAGTATTAAATGTGCTTTATGGTGAGCTGGCTTAATTGAGTTTATAAATGTGCTCTGAATTCATTATGGTTTGTTAATTGCTTCCAAGTGCATGAGGCAACAATAACTCAATATTTTCTTATAATCAACAGTAAAGACATCTTAAGTGCTTTTTTTTTCCAAGATGACTTTGCTGAATTCCATTTTCCAGGTAATTTCTTTTCTTGCTCTTTGGGTTACCGAGGTATGAAGGTTTCAGAAGACAAACTAGCACCTTGTGGGGTTCTTGGCCGATGTGTGTGATACAACCGTAGGGTAAGTACACAGGTACAAACCCCTAACACAGTCAGGATAAAGCATTCCAAGCCATAATTTTCACTAGTGTAGTTAAGCCTAGCTCTAAGTTCAGCTAAGATGCAAATAGGGAGAAAACACAATTTAAAGCAATTTAAGCTGTCTACAGTAGGAGTTCACAGTGATGCACCTAGATGCAATAGCTGCAGTGGGTATACAGAAGAGCCTACCAGTCAATACCAAAGCTCCCAATGACTTTCAAGACAGGAGGATTAAGAGCCTATGTAGAACTCACAGAAGTTTAAGTTACTAGTGATGTCTGGAAGAGTGTTTCCACATGAGAAGCCTTTCCAGTCCCCACTGGCTCAACAAACAAGGGCCTCTCTCGTGACTTCAATGTATGCAGAATTAAGCCCTTGATAGGGACTGCAGGATTTGACCCTCCCTTGTATTTATTTACATTGTTTTTTCTGTGGCACTTAGCTATTTTTAGTAGGGACATTAGTAACCAGAGGCTCGGCACGGTACACTGATATGTCTCACCTAGGTGCGGCCAGAAGCCCTCCGGTCAGCTTTGTTTCTATTGATCCAAGCTTCACTGGTGGCTCATGAGAGAAGTCATTAAATACTGGAAACGATTGTGCGCTAAAAGGATTACCTCTTAAAACCATGAGAATCAATGGAAAAATCATTCTACTAAAAGTTCCATTGATAAGTTAAGACCCTGAACACTCAATGGCATTGTTCACTGCCTTAACATACATTTTGCTTTTTAATTGCCCAGTGAATTAAAAACTTCTGAAACTACTTAATTACTAGATTTACACTCCACAAAAGGTTCAATTGTAATTATAGGTTGTCAGGGTTTTTAAAAAAAATTCTAATTCCAAATAATTGAATCAAGACCATAGCTGAGCACTTGAACTAGAATTAAGGTGTCTTCTTCGGAATCAAAGTTTGCTTTCTGTAAGGAGGATGATGAAGAAAATGTATTGTTTCCTTGTATGTTGTTCATGTCTACAAATATTATGGCAATAGAACCTACAATCCCTGACCAAAGATCAGGCCCCCATTGGCTCTAGGTGTTGTACAGAAATATAATAAAAAATGAAGGACCTGCCCCAAAGCTCTTACACTTTATTCATGTATCGAGACAGCAACAGGTAACTCAAGCAAAGAGTCAGGGGATGAGGGCAAGGTAAACAAAGAGTTCATCAAAGAGCACTTTCAGCACATTCCCTAGCCTTTGTGAGTCGAGCTGTAGCCATCATGGCAGAGGTGATTTTTAAGGAGGGTGTTGAAAGACGACCATGTAGTGGCTTTGTGGGTTTTTACAGAGAACTCATCAAGACACAGGGCAGCACATTTAGAATGGTTTCTTGAAAAAACAAGGCTTCTGAATATTGTAAGGTGGCCCCATGTTCACACAGAGTCGTGCAGCTTCTTTGCTGACAGGTTTTGACTTGGACCTTTGCATTTCAAAGGACAGAACTGCCTGGATTGAGTCATGCAAAGCCAAGGGAACGTTGATGAGCAGTACGGAATCCACCAGTTTGAAAAGAGGGACTCTCATCTGGTGATCTATTTGAAATGCCTAGAAAGAAGAAGGAAAAAAAAAAGCTCTAGAGGCTGCATAAAAGGTAAACAAATGCAGCTGCTCAGCAAAATGATCAAACCAACCAGAAAAAAAAAATACATATTTGAGAGGGGGACAGTTGTCTACTCCTAGTGCTGCAAAAAAAGAGATTGGGATTCATCTGTAGGTAGGAATAGGAGGGTGAGGATTTATTTGACTTCGCCTCCCACTAACAAAGCATGACTATTGTTTAATAGCATGTGATAGTTCTGCTCTGGAAATATTTTTAAACAATTTTTTTCCTGCTTGCTTTTAACTCCTCTGAAGTTTTGTTCTCCCTTTTGTGGGAAAACTACTTGGAGCGCTGGAATGGGAGCCCTATCAACCCACAGTTAAAGACACTTGCACAAAGACTGCTTTTATTCCACATGTGATTAGGCCTTAGAGTTAAATGGATGTTAAACAGATGGGGAAAAAATGGTTTAAAATCATTTAAGTAAAAAATCCTCCCTGTTCTTAGTCACTCAAGTTTCAGTCTCTTAGGGTGTCATACTCTCTCTGAAACAAACAAGGAGTCCTGTGGCACTTTTAAAGACTAACAAAATTATTTACCACATTTAGCTCAATACATGTCATTTTAAAAAGAGAGAGACAGAGAAATATTTTTTCTTGGAAAAGAAACCTTTCAGGACTTCTTTTTCCCCCGTCATGAAGAAGCAAGAAAAGGCACAAACAGAATTGTTTTCCCATGACACAGCTGTTTCACCTTTAGCACTTTTTTAGAAGACATCAGGATAGCCATGTGCTTTTTAGGCAGGTGGTTATAGGAAAGTGATGGGGGACAGAAACAAAATGAAAAACATTGCAAAAGGAATGGAGGGCCAGGGAGAAATAATAATAATGAGGAAAATGTCACATTAAAATTTCAGAGCAGCAGCAGCTGCCGCTGCTTCCGCCTGAAGGTTGAATGGAGCCAGACAATAGCTGAAGAAGCGTGTTGCATCTTGTGAGCATTCCTGTGGCAGAGACAAGCCCAAACAACCGCAGGAAAATTCCATCACCTTGCAACTCTTCTCCCCATGCTTGATTGTCTAACTTTGCTGTTTAAAAAATAAAGAAATAAAAGACTACTACAAAGGTGTTGCTAATGCTTCCTCCTCCTGTTCTCCTTGTAATTACTCTGGGTCCCTTCAGAAGTCAAGAAAACTCAAGTCTCAAGGCCATAAGCACCATAGTACTTCCTGCAGATCATGGCTGGAACACCAAATTAGAAAAGTGGTTACATTTTATTTAATTTTGAGGGTATTTAAAAAAATAAATTAGGGAAAATGTCTCTCCCCCTCTTTCCACACCAGATTTATTAGTGCGGTATCTAGATATTGTGGGGATGTGTGCCTCATGAGAGTTACAGATAGAACAGCAAGACTGAAAAAGCAGACAGTGATAAGGAAACTCCCTCCCTGCAAAATATCCATTTGGGGTTAGTTCTGTTCAGCACCCTAAAGTTAAGATGCTTACCTGAACTACCCAAAATTTAGTGAGCTTAAAAGAGCCGGCTAAAAAGCTCATGATGAAAACCTTTCCATTAGATTTCTGACATTTTCACCTCTGCCAAAGGTAGTGATAGTGCTAGAATGCATTTTTGGCAGTATATCTGCATTTTCCCTTTCAGGCTGTGCTGGAAGCCGGAAGTGCTGGAGGAAGTCGGGGTGATGGGGGGGGGGGAGGAGGAATCAAACTAGGGGGGAAAAAAGTATTTCAATTTGCAGGAGGAGGGAAGGGGAGTTTTAAAAAAAAGTCTGGCTGAAATTCAATTCTAAAATGGGCAGACAGAAGCAAAGAGGGTTCTTATTTTCTCCAAACTGGTTTGCCCATCTCTCATTCTTAGATAATTCAAAGCAATAATTTTAAGGTGCAGCTAATGCTGCTCCTTCTCTACCAAACAATTGTAATCCTTTGTTGCTACAGACATCTACTTCCCCTAGTCTCTCATAACGGATGGGCCCCAAGGTAATCATAAAGGGTGAGTGCAAGTCAAGAAGGATGGATTTAGGAATATAGTCTATTAACTACATTACTGTGTGTGGAATCTACATACAAATCTGGGTGTGATAATGTATTAGCCATGAGGGGCTCAAGGAGTTTACACTTGTCAGTAACTACAGGACGGTCTTCCCTTTGAAATTCTCCAGGGAGTGAATTTCAAGAAAACAATCTCCATGGTGAGTCTGGTGCTGAGGGTCTCTGTTAACAAGTTCCAAAGGGGGAGCTGTGTTAGTCTAGTTCAGCAAAACAAACAAGGAGTCCTGGGGCACTTCTACAGGCTAACACATTTATTATTCGCATGAGCTTTCGTGGGAGAAAATCTCACTTCAGCAGGCGCTGTTACCAAGGTGAAGTCATCTTTGCATATTTCAATGCAAACCTGGGTTGGTAGTGAGAATAATGGGAATAGTAGATAGATGAAAAGGCTCAGTCAGCAGATCTTTCTGTGTGTTACCGCCTTCCAATCTTCACAGATTGAGTTGACAAGTTAAGAAGTGGAGTTGGTATTTCTCCCCCCTTTGGCCTCCTGTTGTTTTCACTGAAATTTGGAATGTGAGCGAATAATGGTTTCCTTGTTCCCAAATGAGAGCCTCTGATGCCTGACGTGTGCTAGACATTTTCTACAAACACTGTTGCTACCAAAGTTCTTCATGGCCTGTCTACAGGAAGACTAACAATCCAGTCAACTCCTCATTGGGGGTGTTGGGGAAAAGACAAAAAAAAATGAACAAAACCACCACCACCACCATCACACTATGGTCTTTGTCTTGGCTTTCCTGTAGGCCTTCTTCTCTAAGCAACCCCCTCCCCCCTCAGCAGTCCCATGACAGTGACCTCTATCAACATAAAGAGCATGTGGCCATTTTCATTCACAATTTCGGTTCTAGCTCTGCCTTGCTGCGCTTCCATAAGCCTCATGGTATGGCATATGGAGAGCAGCAGCACCCGAGCACTCCTACAGCATGGCATTGTTCTGAGTTTGCTGCCTGAAAAAGCCCTAAGATCAAACTCACTTTTTTTTTTTTTTTGGGTGTAATGAAATACACACACACACACACACACAGTGGAATCTCATCAAGTGTCTGCTGTCTTTATGTTGCTTCCAAACTAAAAGCCGAGTAGAGCATCTCTGAACAAGGTGCTTTATGCTTTTTCTGCCTCTACCATGCATTAATCAGCGATGGGAGTTGTGAGATGAAAAGCAGAGAGGCCCACAGGGTCGGTGATGGACAGGCGTAATGCAACAAATCAAGGGAAAAGGACATGGTTAAATTATGCTCGCATTCACCAAAAGCTTTCCCCCACATTACAATGCTTTTCGTATACTGACATTCCTTTCCTCGGTGGCAAATGAAGGCTCCTGCTAGCCAAAAGCAGTGAAGGCATTGGACAGTAGCCCTGGTTTTCATTGTATGAATTGGATCGAGCCCTCCACCATCAAGGTGCTGTCTGATCTGATGTGACAACCCTTTTCTGGACGTTTAGAAGAAAGTCCCCTCCCCCAGAACTTCCTAGCTTATGTCCTCCCTGCCAACTCCCATATTTTTGAGCACCTGATTCATGTGGAGCTCCACAGCTGTTTTTTTCAAGTTGATGCATCTCCTCCACTCCCTGAATCCTTGTCTCTTTCCTAAGCAAGTTCAAGCTTTTGCTTTGAGTTTCCAGGCACTCTATATTTTCAAACCCCAGTTACGCCTCAGTCCTCACAATTCCACCTACTCTCCCTTCTGAACTGTCCATGACTCTTCTGTCCTGACAGCTTCCTTGTGACTTCTCACTTTTGTTCATTCCATCTTTTATGCCTAAGATAGCCGCTCTATTAATGCTTCACCACTCTCACCCTGGAAAAAATAACTGCAAGCTCCCCTTGTCCACAGCAGTCTTCCACTGCCAATAGCCACACAGCAACCCACATTTGTATCATGTAGTGCTCTCTCCCAGGGGGAAACCCTGCTCTCTGTCTGTCACTCTTGGCTGATTGTAAAGGCTCGTGCACACCTACAGGTACATATGAGTGAGTGTTCAGCACAGTCATACAAGAGAGCATAATCTGGTGTGGTGTTTCTCAACAACAGGTCCAGGAACCGGCACAGGACCTAAGATTTCTTGACACCGTTTAGGAAGGCAGCAAGCTCTTCCCTGGTATCTAAAAAGCTGAGAAATACTGCTCTAGTGGATAGGCCATGTGACAGGATTTCAGTCATACTCCTTATATGATTTATGATAAGTCACTTCATCTCTCTGGGACTCTGTTGCCCCTCCTGCTCTTTGCCTAATACACTGTAAAGCTCTTCAGGATAGAGATATGTGGGCACAAGACCCAAAACAATGGAGCCCTGATCTTGTTTGGGGCTTGGAGGCACCTCGTGGAAATAAATTATAGGAAAGGCAAATCAACTTCAGTTTTTCCAGTTTATTCAGATGTATGGGTTTAGCACGCAACAATGACATAACGCATGGACAGTAATGTGTCACTTTAAATACAGGGCTATATTAGAGCTAGATATTGGTAGGAGTCGTTCATATTTTGGTGACCACATTAATTCATTTTGTGTGAAATCCACCATTGTGCATCATTTATGCTCTCACGATAGATCTTCACTAATGTCTAGGCCTCCTCACGCCGGCTCTCTATACAGGGGTGAAGGTTACTTTCATGGAACTTTAGACGATGTTTCACCTAGACGGATAGTCCATATGTCCACGAAGAAGAGAGGAAGCTGAAAGGTTTGGAGTAATGGAATTGTACACTTGCCTTTCACTGATGGACAAATACTTTCAAATCCTGCCTCAGGTTACAGACACTTGAAAGAAAATTTGCATAAATAAATGGATTAAAATAGATCTGCACTTAGGGAGGAATAAATAGATTTCAGACCATATTGTTGGTCTCAAACATATTATAGAACAAAGTGTGAAGGGGCAATCACCTCATGTGTTCAGTTTTATAGATTTCCAGAATTATGGAATGCTAACAAAATTAGAATAATCAACCATCTGGGTGATCATCCTGAATGTGCGGTTAACGGTGGTAACTATCAGCCAATGGTTTGCAGACACTTGGAGTAAAGGCAAATGTGTATAATGTCACCACTTTTATTTGCACGGGTCATTGACCATGCCTTAAGAAAAGTAGCCACAGAAGGCGGCTGAGGAATGTTATGGACAAATAATAAAACACAATTGATGTCCTCATTTTTGCTGATGAGATTGTCCTCCTTAGTTCAATACATCGCTTAACGGAAGAATAGACCCAGCTTTCAGCAGACATCCCAAAGCAAGGTGGTTTGTTCATCAAAGGGAAGACAAAGTACAGGGCTATCAATATCCCAAAACAACCACCAGAGTAGACAGAGTCACAAGAAGTAATAGGTCTTTTTACCTCTCTAGGGCAAGATGTGCAGATTTCCATGGTCTGGCAGAGGTTCTCTAATAAACAGCGCAGCCCTGGAATTTTTATGTATGAAACACAGGCATTGCCAAAGAGGATCAGACTATCATGAAGCTTCGTACAAAGGCATTCCTGCTTTAATGACCATGGCTAATCAGAATAAA
Source organism: Pelusios castaneus (assembly GCA_007922175.1). Taxonomy (NCBI): domain Eukaryota; kingdom Metazoa; phylum Chordata; order Testudines; family Pelomedusidae; genus Pelusios; species Pelusios castaneus. The sequence continues at coordinate 2,102,418 of ML685932.1, read as the reverse complement.
GATTAGCAATATCTAGCTCCTATCCAGCACTCTGAACCAGTAGATCTCAAAACACTTTACCTCAGAGGCCAGTATCATTTTCCCCATTTGTAAAACCGAGGCATATACGTAAGCAGTGACTTGCTTGAAGTCACTGATCAGGCCAGCAGCAGAGTCAGGAATACAACCCACAGGTCTTGGGGCTATTCCAGGGCTTTACCGACTAGAACTCACTGCCTTTGGAAAGAATTCCATCCTGAAGGATATTTGCATATTTTTAGTTCCCTTCACTGCAAGCTTCAGAAGATGGAGCCAAAATAAAGTTCTTTCGCTCGAGGGTGGAAGAAAACTTACAAGGATTTAATTTTAAAGCAAGTTATTTGTAAGGCGAGATCATCTATTATTGATGATGAAATGCTGGGAGGAGAGCACTAAATGGCTTCAGAGATTTTAATGCTTTGTAAATTCTGCAATTTCATTACTTTCTGTGCTGAATACTGAGACAGTAATATAGCATTAGTGGCTATGGCTATCTGTGTCTTCTTATTGTTGTAGGATACTTTAAAAGGACTGAATCATAAAATAGTTTGACCTTAATTTTCTATAAAGGACCACAACATGGCATCTAAATCTGTCACCCCTGGAATTTTTGTATTCAGATCCATAGAAATTGTACTTGACAAGTCTGAGTAGAATTAAAGCCTCATAAAATTAAGAAAATCAGCCATGTTCTTGGGCCTGCCCTGTTTCCTAAGAAAACGTGTGATGCCCCATTCAGTGTGGGCTACACGCACCTCTGATCCACAGTGAAGTATAGCTCGCAGCCTGAGAACCTGCCTCATTAGCACAAGCCGTAGATATCACGCTTCCAGCCTTAGATGTCCCTGTTTCAGCCCTCGGTGTCAAACACCATGGGTCACACATGCATTGTATTGTCACACCTTTCATTTCCCCGCCTCACTCACTGGCCCAGACTCCATTTGGGAGCCCTGTAAGACAAAGCCCACACCTAAGCGCTTTTCGGAACAGAGGTGATATCAAGTGTTTGAAGTGAATCATTCTGTATATGCTTTACTGAGGACCTGTCTACACTACAGCAATTGAGCTGAAAGGGGAACACCTCATATTGTTCACTAGTAACCTTTGAAGAACTGACTTCCCGAAGGAGTCCCCTTTGCCCAGGTATTGCAACCAACTTTTACCCAGCAGTCAATGGCAGGAAAAGGGCTTTAGGTATTAAGTACATGTGGTTGCAATGTTTGGGCATTAAGAATGGCATAAAGTAACTGCAAAATTTGAGGGAGAGAATTCTAATAGAAATTGATTTATTTATAGAGATTTCTATGGCTTCCATCACTATATCATGAATGCGGCAGACTCTAGTAAAGAAATCTGAATTATTGTAAGTATCTGCTGCCTACCGTTGAGCTCCATGAGGATCCATTGCCTGCTTATAAGACTATGTACATACATCCAGAAGGAGCACAGGGACAGCCCTCATTCTATTATCCATATTCATACGGAATTGCTTGTCTCCCTTATTTAATTACAATCTGTTATATAGATCTAAACACAGTCAAACTTTAATAAGGTCCTTAGGAGCAAAATAACTTTTGATTAAAATAAATTAGTGGGTGGTTTTTTGTTTTTTTTAATTAAACAGAGCACATTTATCATAACTGCAGAGGATATATTAGAACCAGGTTTGTAGCTACTGTTAATTCTTTCCTCCAGTTTGGTTTAGCATTCATATCAGCACAGAACATGATCTTACAAGCAGTTATTAGTGTACTTAAATAGTCTCAGCAATATTCATTTTAGGAAGCTTTTGGAGGCAGGGAATTAAAGCAGAAAAATCTCTGGTAAATTGCTTACTGAAATTATCTGTCTTCCCAAAAAATCCTCCAAAAAGCTTTTTAAGATTCAAACTAAAATTTATGTCCCGCAGAAATATGTTCTGATTTTTGCATCAGAAGCTGGTGCCTACCACTTGATTTTTACAGTCCAACAGAGACCAGATTTGCTTGGAGTTTTCATGACTGAAATTTAGGAACTTATGATGCATTTCTACTAGGCAATTCCATTTTTAGCACACCAACATTTTTCTAAGGTTCTGTAACAATTGCCCACTGTTCTATCTTCGGTTTTCATTGGGGCAAATACAAATGAATTAGCAGCTTTATACTGTATCTGTCAAGAAGAAAAACACACCCCATGCACCGGAGACTAAAATTTAGTGCGTTTTCATCAGCATCTCTCAGAAACTTCAAACGTCTTCTTTAATAGTGCCAGAGGACTCCTCCTTTGTTTTACTCTTGCTACTGTTAGAGGAGGCTCGCAGTCATGAGAAAATAAGCAATATATAGGGAAAACCTAATTAGAAAAAGTCCAGCGCCCCATTGGTAAGTACCCATCCTTCCACTGTGATCACACTGACATCTCTGATATGACTCTACTTGCTGTTACAGTGGTGTGAATCCAGTGGTGTCACAGCGTTGGCCAACTGGTCTGAAATCAGGATCTGAGCCCATGATCTCATTATTGCTGCATCAGGTATAATACTAAAGTTTGGGGGGTTTTTCCCCTGGGGGTGGGGGGGAGAACCACAAGGAGGAAAGAAAAAAAGCTGTTATAAGGAGCATTTCCACCTGGCATGAATGAATGTATAATGGTTAGTAATAAACTTTTGGTGACTAGGACAAATTTTCCTGCAAGTACAGATGGGGGAAAGGCATCCTGCAGACTCCATGTGTCTCTTGCCAGCAGCTTCTTTTGTGCAATAATGTTTTTTATTTGCCTTGGATCAGGTACATTGGGGGGGGGTGTATATATACATGCACGCATGCTTACATGTTTGAAAAGTACTTAGAAGAGGAACTGGAACGCTAAAAAAATAGAGAGAGGACAGAGATTTACCTTAAGGTTGTATGTTTCCTGCCTTCTGCCGCCCTCTTTCTATGGTGGTGGTGGTATTTTTTTTTTTTTCCTTTTCTTTGTTAAGTTTAAGTCTCCCTCTACTTTTGAGTTAAGTCTGGGCAGGTCCCATATGTCTGGAATGTACCTTAGTACAACCTTATCTATGGAAGTGATCATTAAATGGCAGGTGGTGGAGACCACTTTATTTTTTCATTTCTCTCTCGGTTTTTCCCCCCTCTGCCGCAGGCAATAAATTTCTGAATCTCAACCAGGAAACTTCTTGTGGCTCATGCACCTGGAATCTATACCTCTCAGTCACTGCTTGGAAAGAAAAAGAAAGAAAAAAGAAAAAGTAGGCTAAGCAGGAAGACAAATGTCAGCAATATTTTAAACCTTTACAATTATTTAAAAATTAATGTCCCTTCATATTTCCTCACGCTCGTTTTTTAAGACAGTAAAAGGTTCCAATAGCATTTGAACCATGGAAGCATTCGGGCAGGAGGAGAGCTCTGGAAATGCACTATGACCATTGTTTTCAGAAGAAACACATGGAATGCTCATCTGTTTTGAACATTCTGGCCCCAAATTGTCATGATGGGATATGCTGAGAGTTGAGCGGTTTTGAGAACCTGGCTTTGACCATGGGTGCCAAGGAAATGGAATTCCAACGCCGTGCAATTCTGGAAATCCAGCCCAAACTGAAATCTGGCCCAATCTGCTTTGGTTCAGAATTTGGTAATTGCAAAAGTGCATTTTGGTTAGATCTCAGAAAAATGTAACATTTCCATTTTGCAGTAAGCCATTCCAACATTGTTCTTTGCTCCCTCTCAGTCTTACTTTCCATTTTCAGATTCAAAGACAGTGCAACAGCCAAACAGCTGAGTTTCACCTGTTTCCTAATAAATTTGAGGTGCTGTGTTTTGAGCAAGGATAAATTTAAGTTTAACCTGCAAAGTTTAGATTTGGGCCCAGATTTAAAATTCCCCAGGGTGTTATGGGTCATTATATCTGAGATTTGGGTTGAGCATGTTGATTTAGAAATGACATAATACAGTTCTGGTATATTAACAATGAATATGTCGTGGGTAGCCGCCTGCTAAACCACTTTTAAGGTTGGTGTCATAATTACCTTCCTGGCATAATTGCTCCATTATCTGATCATCCTTCAAGGGTCAGATTTCAAAAAAGGAAAAATCATTTGCTGAAGTCAAATGGAGTTAGGCACCTAACCTGATTCTGTGCTTTTCTAACTTCCACTACACAAGCTCTTACCTACTGCAGGGAATTTATATTGTCTACATCTTTAGATGCCTAGATACCTTTATGGATCTGGCTCATAGTCCATAAAGACCCCAATTCTGGGCAATGCTCTGTCCTCTTTGCTCTATTCTAGAAGTGAAAATCTACCCAAGATCAGTTGATTGGACTCTTGCCAATCTCCATCCTGTATGGAAATCATCAGGTAGCACAGCACTGCACTCAGAGGACAGAGACAGCACAGAGAAGTCCAAGGATTAGAAAAAAGGAAAGACCAACTTCATGTCTGCCTCCCTCATGCACAGCTGAAGACCTGGCACCAAATTATCTTTTTCCTGACAAGAAAACGCAGGAAACAGAGCATACATGCAATAATGAGAGCTCAAAGTTCTGGTTTCATTAAAGAACGCTTTAGCACTTAAAGGTCAGAGAACGCAGTAAAAACTGAAGGCTGACCTGAAAAAAAATCTCAAGCACTTCCTGAACCAAAGCCTGGAAGAGCAAAGGAGCAGCTTTCCTCAGTCAAAGACTGAAGATGTCAAAGGGCTCATGGGGGAAATAATTTAGCAGACTTTTAGGAAGGTCAGGTGAATGTTTCAGGTATTTTGCTTTTAAGTTTTCATGTATGATTGAAAATGTCAAAAAGCTGATTCTAATGCGTTAGAGAGGTCTTATTTATCCCATGTGTATTTCCTGATGCCTACATTTCTGGTGGGAGAGGATCAGGGTTAGTTTTATTTCTCTTGTAAGTCTAAATAAAATGATGTGTAATTTGACAGAGGGATGATGAGGAAAGAAAAGCTCCTCATAAATCTTTCTTTCATCTATGGTGTTATCTTTGGGTATGTCTAAACTGAAGTGTAAGTCCAGGATTTGTGCTCATGCTCAAGCCAAGCTCCCCCTCCCCCCCTTTGTCTACACACTAGTCTTGCTAACCCAGGGCTCAGACACGGGATGAAGGGGAAAGCTTGAGTCAAGACAGGATCTAGGGTTCAAGCCCTATTGCTTTGCAATGTAGACGCAGACCCACTGGACTCATGCCCTTGGAGACTGCCAAAATTATCCCACAGTCTCTGGGGCTGACGTTTTTGTCACATGGATAGTCAATTTTGAAGGACAGTCGCATTTTCTCACTGTGCGCCATGAACAAAGGACTAGAGTGGCTAAGAAGTCTGGGGTATGGTTGGTGGGACTCAGGCCCACAAAATGCAGTGTAGACGCTGGAGAGACAGGTTGGGACCCAGTGTTCAACAGTTCCTGGGGCTAGAAACTAGTGCAGATGCTCACGTCCTCGCTTAACAAATCAAGGGTCTGCTAAGTCACGTTCTACCTGGGCTTACACTGCACATCCAAAGTCTCGTTCCCCCTGAAGAACTGAAAGGAGAAAAGAGGTAGTGACAGTCATGGTTTACACAATCAAATGTGAACCCAAACCATTGTTAAGGCAGCTGTTTCTTTATGCTTCACTTTCACTTGACGCAGAACTAAAGAAACAAAACCTGCTAGAGTAGATTTTCCCTTCTTCCTTTATGAGTGTTTCCGATCATCCTTTGCATGACGTTTTGTGGGCAAAGTCCCACTTTGTCAGATACCAGAATGGAGAAAACTTACATGGGGGTGAGGGGGAAACCACAGCATGGGAGTGACTTTGCCCATGAAAGCTCATGTGAAAAATAAATTTGATAGCCTTTTAAAGTGCCACAAGACTCCTTTTTTGCTTTTCTCATCTAAACTAATACGGCTACCCCTTTTGGAATATGATCATCTTGCAGCTTGACTCCCTACTGACGGACAGTAAGGGTTACATGCTTCACTGCTCTGGGGTACTAGGCATACAGACTGGGGAGATCTCCCAAAATAGGTCCTGTTATGGATATGTGGCGTCTATTCCTTATCTCATGAAAAAACCACCAAGACCGAATCACAATATCTGCCCCTCCTGAAGCACTTTTCATTCACAGATCTCCTGGAATTGCATAAGCATTCCCCTTCATTAACCAAAGCTGGTGAAGTAGTATACTCGCCCTGAATACTGCAAATGTAGGCATGGGAGATGTAAACTACTTGCCTTGGGGACCCAAGAGTCCTTACTTTCAGTTCATTAGTTCTAACCACAAGCAATGGAAGCCATCCAGTTTCTGTCCTGGGAAAAAACAAGAACGCAGTACTGCGTTCTAAAGCAGAGCATTTCTCTCTATTCAGGGAGAGTCCTCCCTAGGCAGAACAATCTGATTATGTATTTCTGTTAATATTCTAACAACCTATATGGAGCAACATCTAAAAGCGAGAGATGGACTAAATCATTAAATTCTGGATCCAGATTTAAAAGGAACATTCTAAACTTTGTGGTGAATTCAGACCTGGGGTACGGCTTCAATCACTACGGAGATAAAATTCATTTGCAGGCTCAGATTTTGAACTCCATCATCCCCAGCAAAAAGTCTGAGGGTTTGTGTTTTGTTTGTTTTTCCCCCAGCCCCGTTTTTGGCCTGGAGCTGTTATTGCAACTTCTAATTTAAGTCGGAGCAGTCAACAGTGTAAACTCCGTTTCATTCATCTGTGTCAGGAGAGCTCACATGGAACTGGAATTATTTATCAAAGCAGACACACAGGCCAGAATTTTCAAGAAAGGTCAGGACAATTGCACTCTTTGGATGCTGTGTTCTTTTGAAAATTCTGGCACTTTTCACACCTCGAACTGCTGGGGACAGGGTCTTTTGAAAATATGGTTCTCATCTCAAAGCTTATGAAATTCTAGCCCCAATTAGATGGGTGTTGACCACCTGAAAATTTCCTCTTGAGTAGAGCTTTGTGACTAGCTGATTGGGGGTGTGTCAACCTGACACTAACATTTTTTTCAGTTTTTCTGGTAAAATAAAGAATCATTTTGGGCTGAACAGAATGATTTGTAAAGGTGTATTTGTTTTGTTTTGTTTTGTTTTTTAAAAAACATTAAAAAAATAAAATGGAAGTAAAATTCAAAAGAGAACATTCTTTCAAACTGAAAAATTTTAACATTTTGATTTGGGGGGATTTTTTTTTTCATTATTTTTGACTGAAAAACTCTTTGATGAATTCAATACAAATTCATGAAACATTTTAATTGACCCAAAAATGCATTTTTGGGTGGAAAAAAAATAAAAAGAGTTTCATCCAAAAAAATTGACCCAGCTCTGGTCTTAAGCTCCTTTAAAAGTTTGGCATATAGGCATTACATTTAGCCTATAAACATATTCTGGTCCAAAGCAAAAGATTAATGTAGGACTCGTTCCCTTTTAAAGAGTTTTAGTACTTAAAACCACCTAAGGTTTGTGTTTTTTACTCATACATAAATGGATGAGGCATTGGAGCCAAGTTAAATGAAACGTGGGAAGTTTTCTTTGGTTTTCTTTTTCAACCAGCAAACAACTTAGATACAGAAACCTAGGTAGACTGATTATTAAATAATTAATTCATTGTTGTTTGAATACAGTTAGAACTGTGTGTGTGTGTTTTGGGGGTTGGGGTAGGGAAGTGGTTGTTTTTGTGGCTGTTGGTGGGGTGGGGGGTAAGCTGGAAATAGAAGTTTTTTTAACATTTATTCTTAATTAATTATTTTTCTGTGGACCTGCTTTCTGCCCCTGCCTGGAAGTGGCAATTCTGAAGCCAACAACAGAGGATGTTCTCCAGCATAAATCAGTTTTGCCTGAAGTGGTTCTGGAAGTCCTGTGTTTTTACAGCACCTAAACACGGGTGGATCCTAGTCGATCACTAGGGGTCTGAAACTAGGACCACTACTAACAAATGTATAGAATTTCTTTCATTGTGGCCTAATGGATAGAGCCGAAGACTAGATCGGGACATCTGAGTTTTGTTCCTACCTCAGACTTGATCTATGATTTTAAGCAAGTCACTGAATCCAGCTATACCATTCCTCAGTTTACCTAAATGGCATACCTAATACAGTACTTGTCTACTTAACAGCAGTATTAATAGTTGTAAAATCTTTCCCTCTGACAATCTCTCAGTATTGTCATTCCTATTGTACGGGATTATTTTAGCCATCACTGAAGCATTGCAGCTGGTTAACAGTACAAGTTAGGGTAGCAAGTGAAGAAACTACGACTTTTGAGTAGAAGGGGGTTCAAGGCTACAGAATGATCCAAAATCAGGTTTGGTTAGGGTCCCAGATTCTCACCAGTGCTTTGGTGAGTGAGACCTTCAATGGCCACAAGTATTGAGGACTAATCAGTCTCGTACCCTGACAGAAAGATGCTGCTAAGAAGACATGGAGCTAATGGGCAGTCTGCTGGAGTTTGGATCTCAGGTTACCACAGCGCCACTCCAGTCATTATTAGAAATCCTGTGCCTTGTCTCCACTGTATAGGAGAGCTGGGGAAAAAGTGGAAGGCTCCCAGCAAGAGAGCGTAGATGTAATATCAGCTGGGGCCAGACTGCTTTCCAGTGGCATGCATGATAAATCCTCTAAGTGCTGCAGTAATTTAAGAAGAGAAAGGATTCTGCTACCACCTCCTATCAGCCTCTCCAGAATAAAACGAAGGAGCTGCCTACAGTGTGTGGAAGAATCAGCTTTTCCTTTGCAAGTAAATTCAGGGGGGAAGAACTAACTTTAAGTGTTGAAGTAATGTTGTATGAATTGGACCAGCCAAAAGTTCTTTGGGGAGTTGTAGCTCCCTACTGAAGCTTCTTATCCTTGAAATGACATTCATTAGAATACATTAATTGTCTATACATATTTAATTATTCACCCACTTGTGGTATGAGAATACTAAAGCCCAGGGTACCTTTTAGAATTTACCTCCTCTCCTACACCAAGGCCATCTTGGTTTCAGAGAGCTGGGGCAGCAGAAGCCAGTGACATCTCTCTAATTGTGTGGTCCGCTCGGTGCCAGCGTCCGCCTGAGGGAGAACAGCCTGTGGCTCCCAAGGGACCATACAGTAAGAACTGGTGGCGTGCAGCTCTACTCCCTTTTCATGGCTTTCTACCAGGGAAGCTGGCATAGGAGAAGGTTCTGCCAGCTTTACACCAGCCAGGGGAATTCTCAACAGGAAGTGGGCACTGGGAGCAAAGAATCAGCCAGCACCACCTCCGAAAGAACCTGAGATGCAGAGAAATACAACACCACTCTGATGCCCCAAACAGGAGCGAGGCCCATTCTGTTGCATGAGCAACATAGGGAAAGACTGTCTCTGCCCTGACTTTCTCATAGGTTAAATTAAGACACAGAAAAACATTGGCTTCTAAATTAAGTTGCTCCTGTAAAATATGTGCGCAGAAAATTACATGAATAAAACCTGCAGTTGCATATGCAAAACAAGTATATTGTGGGATAACTTACGCGTATGTAATTACCAGTTTGCATGGGCTGTTACCCACGTTGTGTGCTAATATAAGTTGCACAGTTACCTCTAGGCATAATTTGAAGGAAAGACCCTCCCCTCCAAATCATGAACTTCCATCTGAATCCCAATGAACTCTTGAAGATGACTGTCCCTAACCTGAATCCTATCATGACTCTCTTGTACCTCTGTAACAGATCTGAACAGAACAGAAACCCTGAATCCACGTACCCTACTAAACTGAGGGAAACTTAGCTTTGGATTTTTGTGGCCTGTCTCTAGTAATTTGTGAATACAGCTCAGGGACACATTCTCAGCACATGCCTAAATCAAAATCCTTCCTGTCTTAGATGGTCTTCATTGTTTTTACATAGTTAAAAAATCTTCTGTTTATTAATTGATAATTTTCAGATCATTTTCATCATCCAAAAAGTTTTTCAAATGATCCTCATTCTCTACCTTCATTCAGGTTTATAAGTAACTCTTCGGAAGCAAGGGATATTTTTCAGTCACTGTTCTACTCAAAAGCAAGAGCCTGGGACAGGTCTGGTTTCCACCCTAGGCATTTTAGACTAAACATATCTCTGTGGAGTTTCTTTATATTTTATGGTTTAAAATATAGTGTGCTTCTGAGATTTCCCCTCCTGTCTGCTGCTTGAAGTGCTTTTCTGCAGAAAGATATAGAGTGCTATAAATACCGTTGTGGGAGGCTATAATAGCTGACGAAACATTAACTATGGAGTGACACCCCTAAACCAGTGCTTCCCAATCTTTTTGGCTCAAGGGCCACAAATATCATTTTTACAACTTGAAGGGCCACCAGTTTATCAGCTCATGAAAAACTGTGTTGATGCATACATCAATCTACGCAAATGTATAATCTATATGTAAAATGTATCTCTATGTATAAATGTATATGTAAAAATTGACTGATTTATACATTGATGTGCACCAGGACTGGGCAGGAGATTGGTGGCTGCAGTCAGTCTCCCTGCCAGCAGGAGGGGAGCATGGACCATTTCCAAAGCCCCCGCGGGCCACTTTTGGCCCACAGGCAAGGGGTTGGGAAGCACTGGCTTAAATGGAGCCACAATCATGCTTGGAGGTTTCTTTCCAGTTTTGCTGTAGGTATTGGAATTTTTTTTCCCCAAACAAAAACTAGATAAGTACTTCACTTAAGCAAGAAAAATAATATGGGAGGGAGCAGTAAGGGGGGGGGGGTCTGCTACACAGAATCATTCCTCATTGCTGCCATTCCTACTTCTTTCTGACCCTAGCCTTTAGTTTCCTCCCTTCATTTATATAGCATTATCCTGAAGACATATATAGTTTGAGACAAGATCCTCAAATATCTTTGCACCACTGACTGCAATAGAGCTCTATTGATTTTCACTAGCTGTGGATCTGGCCCCATGGGTTTCCTAATCCACTCCGCCCCTACTGGCCCTTCTGTACATTAAACTTCAAGAAAACAATGTCCTACTCCGATTGATCTGCAGAAGTGCCACATGTCATGCCTAAAGGGGGAGCCGTGTTAGTCTAGATCAGCAAAACAAACAAGGAGTCCTGTGGCACTTTTAAGGACTAACAAATATATTTATTGTATGAACTTACAGAATGGGAATCCCCATCTTCAAAGCGTCTGATCAAGTGGGATTTTCTCCCATGGAAGTTCATACAATAAATACATTTGTTAGTCCTTAAGAGTGCCACAGGATTCCTTGTTTGTTTTGATGTCAAGCCTAGTCTCCCTTGGAATCGGGCTTCAAATTCACCCCAAAGTTTGTGGCAAATATTCATTCCATGGGGCTTTGTGTTGCATTCGCAGCCAGTTCTAAAAGTTTCACTCCGCTCCATTGTTGGAACAGAAATTCTGACAGAGAAAGTCAAATCAAGGAAACAATCTCAAAGCTGGCTGCTCATCACCACATCACCCCTTAAAGAGGAGAGAGGCCTTTATTAAAAAAAAAAGATATGAAACAAAAGTGATTTTTAATTTTATCAGGGAGACCAAGTCATTGTCAGAGACAGCCTGTGGCTAGCTGAGATGATCAAGTCAAAAGGGAAAGCAGTGAAGCACTCACACAAATATGAAGCTAATATCTTTTTTTTTACTCTTAGGGAAAATGCTGTTCAATTCCTGGTGCTCCAGGCATGTACAGCTTGAACGGAAATTTAGAGAAATTGCATCCACCTGTTTCCCTTCCCCACATCAAGAGCTGAATCCTCCACTGGTGAAAATCAGTTCACTGCACTGGAGCGAAGTGGATTTACACCCGCTGTGGGGCCAGGCCCTCATTTCACACTGCACAGTAAAAACAGAAATGAAATGAATCCCTAAAAAATATCACCCACTCTCAGCACTCAAGGAAAATAAAAACCAAGCTACGGACCAACATTACAGCAGCTCTATTGCATAACATTAGACTATGCTGTTTTCTGTGTAATGAAAAATTATATGCATCTCTCTTTTTTAAAAAAAATATTTAGCAAAACTAATGGCTTCTAATGGTTTCTGTTTTACTCTTTGTCTATATAATGTTTGGATAAATTCAAAAGACAAGAAGAAGGGTATCATGAAGGGTCTGGGTTAGCCGTCTACCTCTAGCCAACAAAGGACTTGAAGCATGCGCTTGACTTTAGAAATGTGCCAACGACCCTTAGACTTCAATGATGCTGTAGAATGGGCTTAAGTGTTAAGCAAGCACATTTGATGCTTTTCTGAAGTGGGGCCCAATGTTCCAGGTGCCTCTAACGTACGGGATATGAACAATGCAGAAATAAATGGGTTGATCAGTACTATTCCCTCACCAGGTTTTCCTCAGAAATAATAACACAGACCTACAGTCAGGCCAAAGCTTCTTCTCCAGATTAATATAACCCAGAGGTTCACCCCTCGCTACGCGGCCAAGGTTTCTCTCAACGAAAGCATGCCCTGTTTATTTGAAGCCCAGAATAACCATCGTTAAAGGCTTTGGTATCTGTTCTGCCCGTGTTGCAAGTATGAATTCCCACTGATGTCAGCAAGATATACTCTGTTCATATTTTCCAACTCAGTCAGGTGAGCCCAGCAGCTCCGATTACCAAACATCATTCCATACCCTCCCATCTGTGCAGGCAACATTGCGGTCCTTTATGCTGCTCCTTCCCCACTTTGGGGGCAGAGTGTGCTAATGAGCCCCCACACACACACACTGAGTGATGAGGCTGAGCCTCTAACTTAACTGTGGTTTCTCATGAGCCTCATTCCATTTTCTTTCAGAGAACAAGCTTCCCAAGTCCTGAGACCTTGTAGGGTTTTGCAAGTACAGACAGAGAATGGCTTGCGTGCAATTATGAAACTGAATACACCTCTGAGACAGTGAGTGATGTTAGCTTCCTCCGTCTCTGCCTGCTGCCCCTACAGTAATTCCAGGGCCAAACGTGTTATTTCATGTTCACTGCCTAGACAAAGAAGGGAATTAATTCAAAGGTTGTTTTATTTCTTTGCTGGATTTTAGGGATGGGCAGCCACTGCAAAGTATGAATAGTGGCACCTTGAGTTGGCTAGATTCAAAGGAATTTGGGGGAAGGGAAAACTCTTGTACAATAGGTGGCAAATACTCTCAAGATGAAATAAGCTCAAGGGAGACCTCCTGGCAACTACAGATGAAAGGATTTGCACATGGATTTAGTCATTTTACTTGCATCTCCTCCTCTTTCATAACTGGCTTGGCTCAGAAAACTGGTAACTAGCCACTTCGTAGGAGGATGTTTGCATTTGCATGGAAGGTGCTCAGGTACCACAGTGATAGGCCACCCTCTAAAAAACTGGACAGACAGATCCTGCCCCCACTAGATCCCTAGTTCAAATCAGGTGAGAGCGGCAATAACTGGAAATTACTGCCGCCATCTGATGGTTCTGTTGTGACGTACATGAAAAGATTTGAAGGGTTGTCTGAGTCCAATTCCCAATAGATAAAACAAACACGATCACATCTTGCTGACAACCTCAAGAGAGAAGCCAGGGTCTCACTCTGAGCTAACTGGATTTACACCAGCATAGTCCACAGACTTTTACGCCAATATTAGAGGGATCAGAATCAGGGCTTTGGTGTCGGATTTCCCCTTATCCTTGCAAGGCAGGGTTGGTGCCAGGATGTTTGTATTGTTGGGGCCTGATTCTCCTCTTGCTTATGCTGGTTTAAATTGGGAATAGCCCCAGAGAAGGGAAACACTTTACATTAGTTGTAAATAAGCTCAGACTCAAGTCAGTTCCAGCACAGGCACAGGGACCGAATACTGAAGAGCGCCTGACGGAGTGGGATTTTCTCCCATGCAAGCTCATGCGATAAATAAATCTGTTAGTCTTTAGAAGTGCCACAGGACTCCTTGTTTGTTTTGCTGAACTAGACTAACAAGGCTCCCCCTTTGGAACATGAAGAGAGGTGACTTACCCTAACCCTGCTGCAACAGGATTTTTTGTGGAGGAAGGACATAGCTCACTGCATGGGTTCTGTATGGCTTCCTGTGCCAACGTATAACCTCGATATAACCTCCGCACTGGTCTAACCATTACAAAAGGATTGCAATCCAGGAATGAGCCTGCATTGTCCAGGCTTAAAGCACTCAACATTAAGCAGCTCATGTTCTTTCTAGTACGGCCAAGCAGGGAAAGAGGATTCACGCTTGTTCTCCCTGGGGCAATGGGGAATTCTCTTGTACTCAGTGAAAGGAGGGAAGAATTTGCCATTGTTCTCAAATGGGGAGAATCATCCATTGTTCTCAATGAGGGAAGAAAAGTCTCCATTGCTTTCAATGGAAGAGAGGGGAAATTTTGTACTGTACGCTGTGGGAGTTGCTGAGTACAGAGAACTTCCCCGGCATGTTCTGGGTCCAAATGAAGGACTTGGTTCTTCAGAGCACTCAAGGCAGCATTTGCCAATTTCCATAAATGAGAATCATTGTAAAGAAAAATGAAATGCAATGAGAGGCCTTTAATTGTGAAATATCTCCATTTGCAGTCTGGTGCAGAACAGGAATGAAGCAGGCTCTGTGGAGCAGTGTGTATAATATTGGCCCCTTACACATCAAAAAAATAAATTACTTCTCAGTTAGAACATGAAATACAAGATAAGCTGTCGGGAAATACAAGCTAACATCTGATTCCAAATCATTAATAGAACATTGGCAAACTGGGATCACACATAAAACCACTCTTTCACGGCAGAATGGGCTTTCAAAGTGGAAGTATGTAAAGCACAAACTCCTGAGGTGGGGATTTTGCTGAGAGTTAGAAATCTTCCATTTTTAAAAAGGCAAAGGGATCCCAATCAAACCTAAGCCGTGTCTCTTTCTTCATCTCACTGCAATTCTCTCCACCAAACCCAGGCTGGCACGTCACCTCACAAAACTACACAGGGAAAAATGCACTGCAGCAGCAAACAGCCAACACGCAGAGTGAGATCGGCACAATTAATTCTTGGGGGGAAGAGACAGCCTGGAATTTGCAAACAGAGTAGCTGGCCGTTCTTAAAAGTCTTTTCCCCCAGAGTGTGGGCAAAATTATACGCACAGTCAGTATGCTTTGAGCATACATCCCCCAAAGCTATCCACCCCACAGAGGGTGTAGCATCATGAGGGGAAAAGAAAAATGGAGCCCTAACACAATAGAGAGACAGTGGGATCCCAGAGATCAGCCACATTTTTGGTTACTGTTAATAGGTGGGGCTCATTTGGCCGTGGCTCAGCACGCACTTTACTTTTCAGCCCATGCGTCAGGGCTTGTCTACGCAGTTTTTGTGCCATCTTATCTGTATCCGTTTGAAACCAGTATTGTCAAAGCAGTGTGGATGCAATTATATCAGTGCAATTTTCTGTAAATTTAGGGGAACAGGCTACGCTAGCATAGGGCACCCTTGCACCAGTATGATTGCATCCACCCTAAGGGATGTAGCAACTGAATTATTTTGGTAAAATAAATCATACCTCCACCCACAATAGTTAAATCTGTGTGTAGATGAGGCCGCAATTCCCTGACTTATTATTTATGATTGGTATTCTCCGAGCACCTAGACATCCTGGTCATGAATTAGAACTGAATTGAGCTAGGCGCTCACGAACACGGAACAAAATGATGGGCCCTGCTCCAAGGAGTTGACAATCTAATTTGAAGACAAGAGACAATAGAGCAGAAGTAAACAACAAGACAGTGCAGATCCTCATCAGCAGCCTATCTGCTGTGAAACAATCTTTCAGCCACCCAAGGAAGGAGAGATTTAAGGAGGGATCCGAAGGTGGATAATGAAGTAACATGGAGGATATCTGCGGTAGCTCCTCCCAAGTGCGTGAGGCAGTGTGGGAGAAAGAAAGCGTGTGTCTGAAATTTTTAAACAAACCTAAAACATGCGCTTAAGGTCTTTGCTGTATCAGCATCCTCCTCTTTCAGGGGAAACCTCCAAGGGGAAATCAAAGTGCTAACTGGTGAATGAAACGGCTCCGGGTACTTGGTGACAGAGTTTTTCTCTGAAACAGAACAATACCAGTGTTCCAAGCTTGTTGCTGAAGGTCCATCTGTCTGAAGTGGTGAAAAGCAAGGTGCTGACTACAACAGTTCAGATCTTTGTACCTTTGACGCCTCTCAGCTCTGAGTGTGAGCCCATCACGCTGACCTGCCCCGTGCTACCACCTCTTTCTGGCTGGAATCCTGCGAGTCTCTCATTCTCAGTCTGGGTCTTAGCACAACACCCGGTGCGCTCATTGGGGTTCCTCAGCAGGCTCAGTTGGGTTCAAACCCTGAAAGCCTCCCCTTGGGAGCTGTGAGCAATCTTTTCAAAGCAAGGCATCGTTTAATTTCAGCAGTAGGAACAAGGCATAAAAAGAGCGAAAGGATTTTAATACAACAAGCAGCTTCCACACACAATTATCTTACCTAAAACTTAGCTAGGCCAACATTCTCCAGGCACCCTCCCACCTGGGACAGGGCTTCAGTCTGTTTTCCTGCAGCTTGTGTGTCTCCTTCCTGTGTTTCAGGGCCTTTTTTCAGTCCCAAGTCCTTTGTGTGCGTTGGGTCTTTTCGTCTCCGTCAAACCAGTTTATGCAGTCCACACACCGGGAGTCAGGACAGAATGGGCCAAAATTTGTCAGGCAAATGTATTTTGACTGAGAAATGCACATTTGGGTTGACAAACTTTTTTTTTTTTTTGCACATTTTTGTCAAATTCCACAGATTGTTTGCTCAAAAAACCCCCAAAAATTTCTGAAAAAAACTCCAAATGGGCTATTATGACATTTTCACAATGAAAGACTTCAGTTTTTAATTATTCAGAATGACTTTTCAGTTTGAATTTTGCTTCAGTTTTGTTTTTTAAGAGGTTAAAAACCCCTCCAAACTATTTTTGATTCCCTAAAAACTTTGAAAAAGAAATACGTTCTGGGCTGATCTGAAACATCTTTGCCCTGGGTTTTTCCCCCCAATAACCAGACCAAGACGCAAGTTATATGCACACAACGCTAGCTAGTGATAGATTTCAGAGCAGCTGGGTTTTTGCATTATTTTTTAGTATTGGGACGTGTCTGCCTTGCTGCCTATGTACAGCAGAGCTCCTGCTGGGATCCCCCTGGAAGTCCTTTAGCCAGCCACACAATCATCATCAGAGAGATGGGGCATGCTATATTCACAGAGTGATCCAGGCATCTCCACACGGTCACTGCAGGTAACATAGCTATCTTCACCAGAGCAGAAGCGTGT
Source organism: Pelusios castaneus (assembly GCA_007922175.1). Taxonomy (NCBI): domain Eukaryota; kingdom Metazoa; phylum Chordata; order Testudines; family Pelomedusidae; genus Pelusios; species Pelusios castaneus. The sequence goes on along the minus strand of ML685932.1, from coordinate 2,085,197 downwards.
AACCTGATGTAAACTAGCTCATTACAATATGCACACCTAGACTTGCTTCAGACGGATGCAACTGTTTTCTTCATTTTCACTATATTGTGTATTACTGTCAGCGCCACTGTATTGCCTGCCACAACCCAGACCAATGGCGGCTGATACCCCTGCCCCTCTGAGGTATATGTATTGGTTACTGCTTTTTCCCCCCTGCATATAATATCCAAGAGATGGCTGGGACATATGGGGCTGCCTACAAACCAGATAAGTTACCTGACCACTGGAGTTGTCTCTTGATGACCTATTACATTAGGAAAGAATTATATTTTCCCATGAGACACAAGCAAATTTTAAACCTCCATGCTAACTCAGAAATGTGGTTACGAGTCAGCACTCCCATTTCTATGCACCCAGACTCTAGCTACATGATGCTTAGTCACAAAGGAAGAAGGAAGCCTCCAAGGGCATTGTTTATTTAGACATCAGGTGAGATAATCAGGTGTTCCCTGTAACCCATCACACATTATAAAGTACAGTTCCTAATTCAGATTTTCACCACCTTTCCTAGATTTTCATGAGCAGATGTAACCAGCACAAGTAAAGGGTCTGAAATTCCCTGGATGGAACCAACGCAGCTTTATTTGCTCTGTACTTGACTGTGCTGTGCTTCACGCTGAGCTGTCATTATTATTATTCTAGAGAACCTCAGAGAACAAGTTGAGACAATGCAAAGCTGAATGAGGCTAAAGAAAGGAGCGTTCCCAAAGGCGTGTCTCTGGAAGTGCTGCTCAGATAAGCCAGCATGTATCTTCATGTCTGCGAAAGGGAAGGGCCTGGCTTACTCACAACTTCGTGTAGCACATAGGCAGCCAAGAGTTAGCTGAAGATTTGCTGCTCAGCATGCTAGGACAGATCCAGGGAGCAGATTTACAGGAAGATTTGTCACTATTTGAAGGGCAGGAAATGGACACATGGAACATAGGCTCCCCCCCGAACATAACTCAAAATGGAGTGGGGAGAGAAATGCCACAGACAAGAAACGATACCACAATGGAGAGGGCAGACCAGTCTGGACCCAGCTTGAAACAGAACAGAATTGAATCAGGACTTCTTTTTTAAAAGTATTTGCTTCCAGCTTAACACAACAACATATTCAACATGGTCAGTTCAGCGAGAATACACTCTAATTAGGCCATGGGCCAGAGGGGCACTGTGCTCCAGGCATGGAGGCTGTGAGGCAGTTAATGGGTAAGGCAGCTTCAAAAACTATTACGTGTTCTTCTAAATCTTCACACATTTCTCTGCTGCCTGGTCTTAATCAGTGCAAGAACCAAAAATAAAAGCAAATCAAATGCTGGCAGAAAGATCTATTTTAGTCTTCCCAGCTCCACTCAAGCCAAGTCTAAAACATCCCCACAAAGTAACTTCATTTCTTGAGATTTCCAGACCTAAAGGATTCAGAAAAGTTGCAGATAATCCTATGAAACTGAGGCTACTTAACACACTGAATGGAACTTTTTCACCTCTCTCCCTCACCAGTGACAAGTTTTTACTATAGACTAACAGTTCTCTGAAAAGAACTGCTGATGGCAGGACCCAGCAGGCATGGAATTAAACTTTGTCAGCATTGTGGTTTTAAAACTCCATCGTCAGAGTGATTATCAGAACGTCCTGGAAGCAGGGACACATGCACACAGACAGAGTGATTGCACAGTCCCCGCATAAGGATGTTCATTACGTCACAGGAAAATACATGTTCCCTAGGAACCAATAACTCCAGTGCATTTACTCATGCCACCGCTACTGTTTTATCACTCCGCAACTGAATAACCGGCTTGTCACTGTCGCGAGACCCTAAATGGCCACGCTTGACTAAAGAATGGGCCAGCACAAATCTTACACTCTACTTGAGCCTGACTTCAGGCTTCAGCCCTGTTTTGAGTACTGGGGGGGTGCATAGGCCTTGAGCTGACTTTCTGAAAAGAGAGAGAGCAGCGCCAATGGAAAGGGACTGAGTGGTTCAGGGGATGCTTACTGGCTGGATTCACCACTTGGCAAAAGCCATCATTGCCATCTAATGACTGTCGGGTTCTCTCCACTTCCAGCCGAATTTCTAAGAGTGGTCTCTAGTTTTAGGTGTCGGATGCATGACACCTCAGGCTCTCAAAAACTCAGACACCAAAATTGGTGGCTCCTTTTGGAAATTTTAGCTTACATGTCCATAACTCTAAAATCCCATGGGCACTGGTGAACTCCTGAAAGGTGGCTCAACATCCTCAGTTCCCAGTGAAAGAGGCTGGGGTACTTGGCACCTCACACAAGTACACAGCACCTTGTCAGGATTAGGATATTAGTTTGTGGAGCAAATTTAGCATCAGTGAAGGTATAAACCCACAGCTGAGCTTGTACGTGAGCATTCATACAGCTATTTTAGGACATCTCACTGCCAAATATTTGGCACCACATATGCTCAGCTTGAATATTTTTGAGCCTCCTGATTGGTGGTGAGTGTGTGTATATCTCAGACAAGAAACGTTGGGAGGTTGAAGTTTATCAGTGAGATTTTCCCTTCCATCCATGTTCTGGAGAGACACAAAAGAACTTTCCTGTCACTTGTTGATGCGTGTGGGGAGGGGGATACTGAAAGAAATAGCCAGTGTCCGTTTTAGGAGAGAGGGACACACATGTGTACGTTTTTGTGCCCTTGGGTGCTAGGCGTTCCTCACATCCGAGCACACAGATTATAAGAAGGCACGCATCTCCAAGCATTACTGACTAGGTCCACATCGGTGGGCATCCGTCCAGCTCATACTCAACTCCCCAAATCCTGTTCCCACTAAAGTGAGACACCCACAAAGGCAAGGGGTAGTCCTCCACTCCCGTGAGATGATGCTGTCCTTTGCCTCCAGACCCAAAAGGGAACTCTCAGCATGGTTTGGAATACATATTAGGGAAAGAGGTGGAGACTGGGAAGGCCAGATAGGCCTCTCATAGCACAGCAGCAATATCTTGGAAATTTCCTGCAGCAGGAGAGGATAACATAGGTCCCTGCATGCAGTGGGTTTGGAATTACACCCTGGGACCCTGCCTTCCTTTGGCTATTCCAAAGTCCCCATCAGAAATGATGCATGCCTATTTAGAACCATTTTAAGAGAACCTTTACTGGTACTTGCCAGCCCAGCCCATCTGTAGAATCTCTTTGCATACAATCCCCTCCAACTGAGATATCCAAAGGTTACAGCAGAAAGAGAAGTCCCTGCCTGGAATGACAACAAATAAAAGTTTCTTTTGAAGAAGGAGTGTTCTGGCATGCATCAGAGGTAGCAAAAGTGTTGCCATAGGAAATGGACTCCACTGCATGTGAAATTGCAAAGAGATTAATTACAAGAACTGGAGGAGAGCTCTGTCAACAAGTAATGCCAGTCATCAGTGGTGATCCTTCCATGCCCTAAGCATGAACATAGCAAGAGTCATTAGATGTAGCTGCTTCTGAAACTGTAAAATCAATCCCACAGCCCAGATTATTATTATGCCATTGTGCCTGTTACCTGCACAAAGTTGGTTTGGGAGGGAGGGAGGAGGCTGCGCTAATTGTGAAATCGAATATTCCATACTGTTATATTCACACACTGAGCAGGCCTGAACAGGAGTCACCTCTTTTTTTTTTTTCCTTTTGCTGGTAACAGGAAGGAAACTGGAATCCAAAAGCTTTTTTTAAGAAGCTGTCAAAATGACTCTTCCAAATGTTTAATTTTAGTACAGAGATCACAGCGCAAACACTTAAATGGAGAAGCGCTTGCTTTCAATTTGTTGTTTGTAAAAGCAAATACACAGTTCTTGGACTGAAACTTGTTCTCCCTTGTGTATGTCTGTATGGCACCTAGTGCAAGAGGGCGTGGGGTATAGGGTTCCACCTCAGAAGTTCTGTTCCTAAATAAATAGCTTGGTTTCTCAGAGGTGCAGAGCATCTGCATCTCCTTCTGTCTCGAAGGTGTTCAATTTCAACCTTGTATATCAGACCATTTAGTTTAGGCTCCTGAGGATGGATTTAGAAGTGGGATTTTTAAAACCACTTTATGAGAATTATTCAGAACCAATGGGAGCTGGGTGTCTTCATCATTTTCCACTTCTCGATGCCCATATTTAGCCACCCATATGTGAAAAAAATTAGACCTCGGTGTATATACAGGGCTTGGTCCTCTCAGCACCCCATGTTCACATCAGAGCTTTTTCATAGAGATACTTCTGATTTACAGCCAGCAAGAGTTCAAAGTCAGGCCCTACTGTTCTGAAAGATACACAGGTTTATTCTTCATGAGACTTTCAGTAAACAAAATTGTGCTTTCAGTCTACAGACTATTTGACAATCTGGCTATTTTGGCTGTCTTCCTAACCTACGGTAGCTATCAGATGTGTACGGGGCCTATCATTGTGGTATTTAACTATATCAGTGTTGCTCTAAACAGCAAAATGGAAAATGTAATATTGCCTGCAAATATTGCAGGCAATATCTTCCTAAATAATCTAATTCTTCATTATGTATCTTTTTCCTCTGTATGTGTCTACAACACACACACACACACACACACACACACACACACACACACACACACACACA